>JAKSZP010008509.1:0-49331 GCA_022478985.1 Massospora cicadina | reverse complement strand
CATAGTACTGGAATTGTTTACAAGAGCAACTCCTACAATCCAAGAAGCCATCAATCGTTTCCACTGCCATTTATTGGAACATTTCCAAGCATGGCTGTTTGTATCACATGACCCCCATAACAGAAGGACAATCAACACATGGTTCCTCATATGGTTCCTAAAGGTTGATTCTTTCCTTCACACATGCTGCATCCAAGAATAAGCCAGTATAACCTCTTCCCTACCGTCCTAAACTTGGTGATCCTGGAGACAACAAGAGGGGCCTTGAACCCTCTGGGGTGTCTTTTAATTTTCAAATTTCATTAGTTTATCCCCAATATATCAGAAGTTCTTGTCCTCTGGTTGACCTTCTCCGAATAAATTTAGGATCTAAAGAGGTCTAAATTCCACCAACAGTAATATAGAATCAGCATATATTTTGTGAGTATAAAATGAACAAGTTTGTTTGAGACCTCTTTGAGGAGGTCTGCTGAGAGGCCATACCAAAGATTCATTTAGAAATGTAACTATATTTTTTAGAAATTGAGTTGACAAACAAAGATGTTGGTCAAGAAGATTTGATTACAAAGAAGATTGAGGATGTGGGACATGGTCATTTCACTGTGGTACTGTACTAATTTTAGCTAAAAAGATCAACATTCCATCAATAGTGGTACTGTAACTAGAGCTAGCCCAAACTCAAATTATTAAAAATAAAGTTTATTATTGCCAAATTAGTAATATGATATTTGAATTGTAACTAGAATCTCCTTTTGCAATTAAATGTAACAACCCTATTATTCTAACTGAATAACTTGAAAATTTAAAGCTATTAAAGGAATGCTGACAACCCCATCACGCGAACCCTTAGAACCAATCTAGCATACTTGACCCTTACCCAACATTGGTCTAGGGTACATTTTAGATTAGGGCAGATTAACTTGATACCTTTGCTCTTAATATCATCCTTCTTGTTCTTACAATCTGTACCTACAATTATCTCATGAAGCATGAAAGATTCTACTCTGGTGGTTCAGTTTGCTGGGTTGAAGAACCATATTTCCCTTTGAGCTTTTCCGTCGTGAGCTCCTGGAAGGTTTAGCCACTTATGGCGTGATCCATCTTCCAGTTTCTATTTCCCAATAAGCCAGCTGCCTCGCAGGACCTCGTGCTGTTGCAAAAATCTGCCACTTCCACCAAGATACACACCTTGTATTCCTCCCTTCACCATGATCCGCTCTGCCCCAACCAACCATTTTTCCTTTGTGGATAATATCAGCACCATCTGCCACTTGTGCTTCAGGGTAGAGCGCTCAAAGTGTAAATAACCTTTCAACACAATCGCGCCAGCCTCTGCTCATCCTTCTAATATTGGTGCCTTTGCCATTCTGATCAATATTCTGAGTGAAGTTTGATTCTTCCTCCCCCTCACTCAAACTCTGTGTCTGCATATCCTCTAGTGGCAGCCAGTCAGTATCAATCTTCTTTAAAGTGTTCAGGAGCCAATCACTTCTCAGGATTCAGTCAAATAGCCTTAGTCAATTATTTGAGGGTCATATGCTCTTGCCTCCAGAAATCTGCTCCTATTGCTTGCCTGTATTTTCCATCTCCACACCATTATAATCCCCTAAGTTGGTAAACAACAAGGATCAGCCTTTACCCAAGAGGCTAAATATAATTGCAAGAATTCCTTCAGCCTCCTAAACCCACTCCTCCGCGCTCCTTTCACCCTCATAAAGGCTTCAACATTGACAAAACCTACCCTCAGCTTGCCATAAAGGTGGTTGCTTCCCCCACCAACACATTTCTTTGACAAGCCTTCCATGAGGCCATGGAGCCACTCATCAATGAGATTCCATGTACTTGTTTTTTTGTCCAAAGTCACTGAGATAGATTACAATGATATCTAAGAACTTGCGTCTGTTATGAGCCACGCATATGCCAACGCAGCAAGCTGTCATTGTTAAACCCCTACTACCCCAAACATGACAAAGTATATTATTTTTTCTTGTGTGCTTGGGATATAAAATATGGTGAGCTTCAGCTCACTTAGCATGTCAAGGTTTAGCACACCGTAGGCCTCATTGAGAAAGACACCATGACATTTTCGCCATTCTTCCCCATTCAGCCAGTGCCCTCACTCCCATTTTGTCTTCTCTGATGCATGCCCTCAGGTCTACTCTGTACTAAGATCCACATCACCTATTTCCCAACTGATGTGTCAGCTTAGGGTAACCTCTTAGGCGGCGTATTGGGATTTTGTTATCTTTGACCTTTTTGGAACAAACAAATGAAAAGCGTGGCCACCTCTTTCTTTGGTTGAACCCTGTCATTTCTCATTGTACAATCACTTGCGTAAACTATAGAAACAAAGAGGAAGAGAAAAAGGCCAAAGTGATCAAATTGACAGCCCTTCCTGATCTTGGACATGCATTGGACAACGCTGGAATAGGGCAAATCATTCCCAGCTAGGTACAAGAAGTCACATAATGAGCTTCACAGGTTTATTTAATTGGCGTTAAAGATCACAAAATGTAGTTTGAGCAAAATTTTGGTTCTGCATGTTAGTTTGCAAATGTAAATTTGAGTCTTTTAAAATACATTATACAAAACAAGAAGATCTTTAATTACTATCCAAGATCCTAGTTTGCCCATACTTGAACTATGGGTCTAACATTGATGGTAGTCTCTTTTTTATATTGGCTACATTTGGTTTAATGATAAAACAGAATGACCATTTCCAGTACTACCAATTTTCTTATAGTCACGTTATTCAACTAACCTCCCTGTTGGTCGTCTCTCCCTTTATTAAGAAAATCATAATAAATTTTTTTATCATATAGTCCTTTTCTGGCCTATTTGAGTACCTCCTCAAGGTTAATCCTTTTTCCAAGGCTCTTATATACTAGTGTTATAATTTTGACAATATTGCTGAGAGAGTATGACCCTGTGCAACCCTTACGCCGTAAGGGTTGCACAGGGTCATACTCACTGAGCAATAAATGAATGATATGGGGATAGCCAGTCTCAAGACAAATTTAAATATTCTGATAAAAATGGAGCATTAGCACCAATCATACCACTTTATTTAATATAATATTATTAGCAGATTCTTTCTGCTCCGCTCTCTTCTTCCTATTAACTATCTCCTCCTCCAATCTTCTCATCTTGATTATATATCAGCAACTTTGGTTGATACTAATCCTTTTGCTTAGGCTATTCTTTACCGCTATATCCTTATTGTTTCATCCTCATAATTGAGAGGTCCTGGCAGAATCTATTCTTCTTAAATTCACTGTCACCTTAGTTCAAGGTGATCTACTACATATTTGTCATGAATTGACATCGCCTTATTGCTTTATTTGGAGGTGATCTAATAATTATCCGTCCTGAGCTTGATATCATCTTATTGCCTTATTTTGAGGCGATCTCACAAATATTATGCTATTACTCAGTTTTGGTCAATATTACCCTATCCCACCACAGCACATGGAGCTTATTGTCCAGCCATATTGAAATCTCAACATTAATCCTCTTTGAATGGACAATAATTCTCTTATTGCTTATATGCCCAGAGGAACTTTGCATGTACTAGATTGATAATCCAACCACTTGAGGGGTCCTTGATAGTGTAGGCGTCGACCCCCATCTTCTCAATTATTTTTAATGGACCAATCCAGATGTTAGCTAATTTATGTTTCCAGCTGAGCCCGTGCTGGTCATGAAATAAAACTACCTCTCCATCTTTTAACTAAGCTAGCCCACTATGCCATACCTGATTGGCAGCCTGATTATTTATCTTTTTGGCCAAGCTGAAGGAGTACACTTCAGTTTGCAGCTTGATTAAAGTGTTGGCCAGGTTAGTCAAGTAGCTCTGAGGATCTATTCCGCTGGTATCATCCACGCAGGCATAGAGAAGTGCAGGTAGAGCTGGGTGCCATCCATATAGTAACTGGAAGGGATTCTTCCCCGTTGAATAGTGATAGCTGATGTTTTATGCAAAGACGAAGGTGTAAAGGAGGGAACTCCAATATGAAGGTCAATCCATTACTTCCTTTAAAGTATGTTCACCAAGGTCCCATTAACTCGCTCAACCATGCCATTGGACTTGGGGTGATATGGGGTCATCAAAATTCAGTGGATGGCTATCAGCTCGTTTAGCTTATGATGGCCGTGAGAGGCGAAGTTTGTTCTGTTATCAGTAAGCATGAACTGAGGAGAGTCAATTCACTGGATTATGCATTCCATTATGAACTTGGCAACTGTGACAACCCCCAAATCCCTATTGCCCATGCTTCAACCCACCTGGTCAAGTGGTCAATCGCCACCAAAATGTATTTGTACCAGTTTGCTCCCATTGGCAGAGGGACAACGACATCAATAGAAACCATATGTCAGGCAAAATGTGGTTTCACTAGCCAGTATGAGTCCTTCTGGTGAATGGTTTTTTCACATCACTGGTGGCAGCAGTAAATGGTTTCAAGCACGTTGAAGTTCATGCTTTTATAATAATACCGAGGGTGCAACAATTCCAGCGCCTTGCGCATGCCACTATGTCCAACTGTCTTATATGCGCTCATGATAATGTTAGACTGTGCCGAGGGTCACAGGAAGTTCACCATAGAGTCTCCAATCCATTTTTCAACTCACCATTCCACTGTAAGGTATTGGCTCGCATCTTATTTAACGCCTTTATAACTTAAGGCGGCTCATCATCATATATCCCTCTGAGCATTTTGTTGTACATCACATCACTCAAATCCGCTGTTATGGCAACTGTTGGCAATCTCAACAAGCAATTAGGGTTCTGGTGTTTGGCTCCAGGTTAGTGGAGGATTTCAAAGTCATATGCCTGCAGCTTGAGGGCCCATTGGTCTAGGCGCCCTTCAGGCTCCTTGAGTTCTGCAACCAGCGTAAAATAGCATGATCTTGACAACTTTGAACTTCACTTAATGCAAATATATCCTAAATTGCTTAGATTCATAGAACACTGCTAAACACTCCTGCTTAGTCACAGTATAATTACGTTAATGGCAGTTCAGGCTCCAACTACAGTATGCAACGGGGTGCTCCTTACCCTCATCGTCTTTTTGGAATAGGACTGCCCCAACTGCGGAAAGGGATGCATCAATCTGGATAATAAACTCTTTTTCAAGATTCAGATAATGGAGCACTGGGGCACTGATTAATGCTGTACAAAGCGCACTGAGGAACATTGGCAACGTTCTATCCAGTCAAATCTGGCATCCTTTTTTAATAACTCAAACAGCGGACCTCCAATACAACTGAAATTGGGTATAAAGAGGCAGTAGTAGCCGACCATCTGTAAAAACACTTGTATATCACTCTTACTAGTTGGCGTAGTCATCCTTCAGATATCCTCCACTTTGTCGGGTTGGGGCTTCAGCCCAGTTGCATCTACCACAAACCCAAGGTTCTACAGTTGGTTTTAAAGAAGTAGCATTTTTGGGTCTTTATTTTGATGTTGGCCTCCACAAGCTGGCGGAAGATCTCCTCCAGATGGCTAAGGTGCTCGGAAAATGTACACAAAGATACTTTGATATCGTCAAGTTATGCAAGGACACATGACAGATTCAGGTCGCCAAGAATGGTGTCCATGGCCCACTGAAATGTAGCCAGGGCATTACACAGCCCTTGAGTCATGCGAGTCAGTTAGAAAAACTGCATGGAAGTCAAAATGGCGCATTTCTCATGCTCTGCCATGAGTAACTCAATTTTCCAGTAGACAGATATCAAATCCATTGCTGATAAGTAATGAGCTCCTCCCAACTGATCCAAAGCATTTTCAATCCATGGCAAAGGATATGAGTCCTTCTTGGTAATGCTGTTGAGCTTCTGGTAGTTTATCACTACCCAGTTGGTCCATCCTTCTTTTTTACAATTAGAATGGGAAAAGCCCATGGACTCTTTGACAGTTTGAATATCCCTTGTTCCAGCAACTTTTCAATTTCCTTGGTAATTACTTATTCAGCAGCCCTTGATTGGCAGATCAGCTGAGACCTGATGGGGGAATGATCCCCATTGTCAATTGATGGACCACCCCCCAAGCACAACCTAAATTGTGATCATCAAAAGCGAAAATCATATCATATTTTAAAATAAAGCTATCACCTGATCTTTCTGTTCTTCCAAAGTCCCTATTAAGTTCTTTAACAGTACCGCTGTCATTACGCCAGGATTCAGCTTGACAGGTAAGCCAAATTCATCCAGCAACCCAAACTAATGAGCCTTAAGGACCTCCTTGACAGGGATCAAATGTAATTGCGCCACTAATTGATGTCAGCAGATTTGCAATAGTTTTTTGTTGATTAGCTAGTAAAACCTTGATCTCCACTTGTACTGTTAGTACAATGCGTGGAGCCATGTGGGGCTCAAGCCACAAATTCTGATAAGGGCCAATAACTTCCCATAGAGTCCTTCTGGTACTTCTACCTCTAATTTGGTGTTCACTACTACTTGGTGTCCGGAGGGAATGGATATAGACCTGGAAGCTCTGAGAGGCGGCCCTTGATATTCATATATCTGCTGGTGGAGGGCCTGGGTCTTATTTTTAGTCAATGGTAGCATACTGAAATCACTTTGTTACTATAGGCAAGGTTGATATGTCCCATATGCACTGGATCCTTAGGCACTCCTCTGAAGTTAGAGTAAATTGGGACTCGCTGGCCCAAAATTTTGAAGGTTTTCTCTATCATGTCAACAACAGCCCCAAAGCGTTGCATGAAAGCAGTTCCAATTAACTGGTCTTATATGCTGTTTGGTAACACTATTGTCAGAGCTACAATGACAATTGACCCAAACTGCAAAGGTAGCGCAATGTACGCTCCCTCAGAGATCATGTTTTCCTCTCCAGTGGTCCCATACACGATTTAATGTTCTACATCAGTTTATAACGTCAACTATGCCACCAACTTAGTGGAAACTATGTTGACTGGGGCGCCCATATCTTTTATAGCGCGGACTCAATGTTTTGCTACACAAATGTCACAGTATGTACACTTAGAATAAGAAGAATTTCGACTGTTAGATATGTGGACAAATAAAAATCTCTTTTTCAAGGAAGCTCATAATCCCTTAACCAACTTTAGGGTATTCTTTGACGATATCATCCACTGGGAGAGCGACGTTTACTCCTTTCAGGGAAGGTGCATCTGAGGATTGCCCTAATCATCTGAAGAAACTTGATCAAAAATTTGACAGGAATAAGGCTTCAGTTGCTCCTGAGGTCCTTCTTTCGCCATGGACTTATCTTGCACTTGTGTCAGTACATTTACTCCTCCAACTGGCTTCTGATATAGGAACTTGTCATCATACTGAGGGACTCGCACTGAATATACTTCAATAGGTTTAGGTGGTAAGTTTGGGGTTAGGTAGCTGAGGTAGAGAGTCCCATATCTACTCTGCTCCATCTTTTCCCTGGTAGTACTGATCCTGCTGTACATAATGAACCTGCCAGTTGGGAAAACTCTGGTCAAGGTGCCCAGGGCGACCACAAGTAAAACACTTTACCCCATAGGGACTGCATCCTTGGTTATCATAAGAGGGCCCAGGCCATTAGTTTGATAGTTAGTGATTGGTGTAACCAGGGCCAGGCTGATAGGTTGACTGTTTAAGTTGGCGTAAACAGGCCCAGGTCAAAAATTTGGCTTCTGGTGATTATCATAAGCAGGTATGGACCGGGAGTTAAACTTCTGGGGTAATTCAGCCAAGGTTAAGGCGCGTAATTATAATAAGGCTGGGGGTTACTAGGCGGAATCTGAACAGGACAGGATAATTCCCCTAAATAAGAAGTTCCGGCGAAGCTGCAATATGTTTCCAATCTGTATTGTGAGGAGTAAAGGTAGCAATAGATGGCGCAAAAATTGAACAATATTGAGCAGGGGTATATCATCTTCCAAAACTGAAGCCATGATGTTGTAAAGTTCATGATATAGCTTTACCGCAAAGGTCATTGCAATGCCCGCATTGAATTTGGATAAAGTTTATGCCCCAATTAACATGTGGGCTTCCACCATAAATCATTCAGAAAATGAAGCGAGGGTCTCATTATACTGAAATCTAATGACCAAGAACTCAGCTTTATGCTGCGACATCTTTGCGGTACCTCCAAAAAACAGCAGCAAAGTATCCTTCACCACTTGATATGTAATGGAACTGCTTGGAAGATAGCAATTGACTTGGTTGGTGCTTCCAAAATCCAAGGTAATATCATCAATTTAGCCTTGTTCCAATCTGAGTCTCCTTCCATCACAAACTCAAATCATTTAAAGATCCTGTGGATGTTCCCATAATGGTCAAACGGAGGCAGCTTTATAAATAAAAACCTCCTTTTCCCACTTGTAGCTGCGAGCCTTTGGAGCATACTGAGGAATGGTTTAGACCCATAGGTGGTATCTTGTCAAGGTGCTAGTATGGTAGGACCAGCGGCATATGGCTTGTCTGCTGCTTCAGGGGTAGCATGGGTCCCTTTGATGGGCAGTACAGCCGTCACCTGGATGAATTGGTTCACTAAGACATAGTTATCTCTGAGGTTGCCATCATGGGCGGAGTAGCTCATGCTGCCTGTTGTGATGGGTGAAGGACTCCTCAACTTGGTAACCATCCTCATATTCATCAAATTAAATTTTCCCAAGAGGCAACCCCATCTTGCAATTTGTGGTCCCAAATGGGACCACACACCTCGCTGGGCCTCGGGCATATGCCACAATCAGCCCTGAATCAAATAAAATTGCCATGTTGATTCCCCCTTGTGCTGTTATTCTCTCTACCCCTGACCATCCATTCTGGGCCCGCATCAAGGGTGGACGAACGATCTGTCCATCCTGTTTTGATTTGGACCACTCAAAAACGAGTGCCCATCCCTAGCTGCTTCTGACAGCGCTGATTTCTCATCCGCTGGCCTTCAATCCACCGCCCATTCTGCGCCAGCTTTGGTATGGGGTACAATCCTACCTCCCCCTCCCCAAAGCCTGTTGCTGCAGCTTTGCCAACAGCCACCAATCACCCTCCTCCTCGCCCCAATGCCACAAACGCTCCATTCAATTAAGCACAGGATCAGACCCCAGTTTGATCCCATTAATCCTCCAACAAACCAACCAAACCTCAGGAATATGCTGACTCTCCAATTCAATTTAACCAAAATCCTTAGGATCTATTGGCTGAAATTGATGAGTCCAGGAATATAATTGAAGACCGCAATATAAAAATCAAGCGGTTTGTGTATATTGACCAAGATGATGAACTACCCTCTCACTCATACACACCCCAGAAAAACGCTGAAATGTTCCACGACAACCCCAGCTTGCTGTTGAAGAAACGGCTAAGCCAG
Organism: Massospora cicadina; assembly: GCA_022478985.1. Classification (NCBI taxonomy): domain Eukaryota; kingdom Fungi; phylum Entomophthoromycota; class Entomophthoromycetes; order Entomophthorales; family Entomophthoraceae; genus Massospora; species Massospora cicadina. Next base: position 40,003 of record JAKSZP010008509.1, on the reverse strand, counting down.
ATTGTCATCCTCTCTGCAAAGCTGCCGCCAAATCAGTGGTGATGCTCTCAGGTGGAATTCCTCCTCCCAGTATTCCCTCCAAAGCCAATAAGGTCCAAAAAAATATGTTGATTGAAGCCCATAAAGCTGCCAATGACGCCATCCAGCATGTGGCAGAGGTATGTGGAATCCCAAATCAAAGATAACCTGCACCAATATCACCATGTTCAATAAACTACCCGACACATGCATGAAAGATGAGCTAGCTTTGGCAAATTACGTTGGAACTCTTATGTATAATGGATGTATTCCTACCACCCTGATCATCATAAATATATCTCCACATCCCGCTGATGCCCCGACGCCCCTGCTCTTTGCTGTAGCCTGTGCCCTGCTTTGGAATGAAGATGCTGCCGAGGATGAGCCCCCTGATCCCCCCTCCCCTTCTGCCATGATGGGATAAACGGTTCCCATTGTCCCACCTGGTTGGTTGAGTTTGCGTTATGTGTGTCATTCGCCCATTTTGGGCAGTTCATTCATTTTATTTGGTGAGGATTTTTTAGGTTTTGAGTTTCAGTAATGTCTGTCCCCTGGTTAGCTTACCTCAGTTAAATAAAAGAATTTCCCAAGCAGCCCCTTGTAGTTCTTCCACTTCCCAATGAGGGCGCTGAGAGTGGGAGGCGCTGTTTAACTTCCATTCTGCACAATGTAGTCATTTATTAGTGTCAGCCAGGCGATTAGAAAGTTTCCTGTTTTGTTGTCCAAGGACCTACATTTGGCTGAACTTGTCATTGAGCTGGTTCATTATTTCATTACGCACCTGAAGGGGCTCATCCTGCTTCTTGAGCACCGCGTCTATCATAAATTTAAGTTCCGCATATTCAGCTGGTGCAGTGTGCCATGAGGATTCCATGTCAATGCAGGACTGATGCAACATGGCCAACAACTGGAGAGTTTGTGTTTTTATTTTTTGGTGGTTGACCAATGGGCCCCCTGTAGTGAGCACCACTGTTATAATTTTGGCAATATCGTTGAGATACGCCATAAAGGATGCACAGGGTCAATCCCACTGATCAATGGATGGAAAATGTGGAGATTGCCAGTTCCCAAATCAAATGGTAAAAACTTTAATAAAATATGAAGCCACAGCTTTGGCCACACCTTATTTTATTTAATATAGTATAAATAGAAGAATCCTTATGTACCACGCTCCCTTCCTTCCAAAAACCTTCCTATTCAATCTTCTCATGTTGATTATATATTAGCAACTTTAGTTGATACCAACCCTTTTACTTAGACTATTTGTTTCCTCTGTATTCTCATTGGTTCCAGCAGAGTCTACTATTCATAAATTTACAATCACCTTAATTTTAGGCAATCTACTAATTATTTGTTGTACATCAATATCACCTCATTGCCTGCATTAGAGGCGATCCACTTATTTTCTGTCCAAGGCTTGGCAGTGCCCTATCATCTTATGTCAAGGCGAGCTCATCAATATTTTATACTACTCAGTTTGGACAATCTCACCCATTCCGCCAAACTACTTAGGACTTATCATCTAGTCATATCGGAATCTCAAAAGTTGGGTATCATGACTCCCATTTATGAAGCATCCATATCTACCATATATGATCAAGAAGGGTGAGCACTTCCCAGTTGGAGGTAGCAAGAATAACTCGGAGACTCACCAACCATCAGTTAAATGAGATAATGGTGGTGAGCCCCATTGAGGCTGTGATAAATGGCAGGCGCACCCAATTTACACTCAGCAAAAGCCCCACATGGATAATTCTAGTGCATATAAATAAAAGAGGTTGGTCATCTTGTCAGATTCTGGTGATTGACCTGAAAATAAGCTCTTCAACAACCAACAAATCGGGACAATTATCTTGTCAAAACTTGGGCCAATTACTCTAATTCTCAACTAAAGCCAATTACTATTATATGATTTGGGACAAATATCTCAATGTCAAACTAGCTAATTATCCACTTGATAGCACAGGCTGAATATCTCAACGCAAACTTAATCCAATTATCTACTTTACAGCTTGGGCCAAACATCTCAACTTTAACTTAATCCAATTAATCACTTTACAGCTTATGCCAATTATCTCAATGCCAACCTAATCTAATTATCCACTTTACCGCTTGGGCCAAATATATCAACGTCAATTTAATATATGTTTACTTGACAACTTAGGGCGATTAATTCAATGCCTATTAATTTATTCTCTTGACAGCTTGGGATGAATATCCTTGTATAATTTAGGCTGATTATAAATGCAAAAACCTTGGCATTTGATCCTGGTTAGTCAGGAGTAATATTGACCATTCATCCAAAGAAATCTTCTGTGGATAAATCCTGTTAATAACCTCTAAAAATTCCATGGACAAATAGAATAATAAGATTGACATCATAATGTCATAATCAATTTACTTCCCTATGGCAAATTTTGTATGTCAATCCTCATAATCAGCACAATAGCACTTGCACATGGACTTCCTGTCTGGGGTGTACAAAGCGCTATTGAGAGAGACATGCTGACGTCCTGATTAAGGGTATGTCATTTAAATAAGATAAATGACAAATTTCTCAGAAGTTGTATTTTATCAGCTGTATGACAAAACTCAAATTGGGATAATCATAAGACAATTTGCACGTTTGTATTGTAATTTTTGCCCATGAAATCTTCTCATGTATGAGAGTATTTTGCCGCCAATAGCTCTAGCAAAAGGTCATAATTACATTAGTTCAAGGGCCAAACTGAGGTGGAAAAAATTTTCTGCGGAAATTGCGTGCTCAATATGTGGCCAGAAGATGCCCTAGATGTATAAATACCAGCGCCTGGCCTAATGAATTAGCATCCAATGGTATCTTCTTAAATAAACAAATATTTTTCTTAATTCTCTTTATTTGGTTTGTTATTAGAGTCTTTTTTTAAAGTATCAACAAGCTGTCAACTCATAATTCTCAGCTTGTATCTTTTCCTGCCTCTGTAGAATTTCTCAAATTTATAGGGAAAATTTAGCCCAAAATTGACCAGAAGAGTCAGATTAATTCAAATAAGCCTAGTGAGCTTCCAAATGGTTGAAGAACCATAAGACACTGGCTAAATTGAGGTTTTTTTACCCAAACTTTGTCTCAATTAGATGTTCAGGATTTATTTTATCAAGTAAGTGATCCTCGGAATTTAACACATCTAATATCAGAAGAGTGTCTATGACCCTCCCATTCCTAGCATTGTGGTGTGTGGTGCACAGCCACACTGCCAGAGAGCTGATCATCAGTATTATGGTGAGCATAGCCCCACAGAGGGTGTGGAGCTAAAGTAACACAGGGCAAGGGTGTTCAACATGGTATTTATTAATAGATAGTGGACAAACAACAAGACTTGGGTGGACCCCAAAGGGGAGTCCATATTTAAGCGGTGATCTGAGCTGGAGTGCTTGGGTGCCTCAGTCTAGAGGGGACCTTGGAAGCCCAGCGGTGCACCAGATTCATTAGTTAATTTTGTGCAATTAAAACGGCTGACATTGATGGAGACCTCCACAAAGAGGTCTGCGCACAGGTTCACACAATAAACATATTAAAAATGTAAGCTATTGAGGTTTTATTAATAAGGAAAATGACCAACAAGAAATGATGGTCTCAAGAACCATACTTTAAACAAGGTGAGGAAAATTGTCAATTGGGGAAATGGTTCCAATCCTAAATGGGCCAATTGGTGCACCCCACCATTGGCCAGGTTCTTTAGCTCAAGATTGAGAAAACCTGAGTGAATGATTGCAAGCTGAGCTGTCCCAATTTGAAAATGGTAAAAATTAAACAGGTTTTGAACCCCATTCTCCAAGCAACTGAACTGAACCATCATTGTTAAGAAGGAAACTCATCCACTTTAATGCCACTACCATAACACATGGCTGGGCATCATGCACTTCCCCTGAACCAACCTGGGCATATCTGGCTTGCACCCAGCGTTGGTCCAAGGTGTGCTTTAAGTCAGGGATGTTCTGCAGCCTAACCTTTTTGGACTCCTGACGTCCAGCCTTGTCTTGGCAGTTGTTTCCCTTCAATAAAGTCATGTAAACATAAACGTCTGAATCACTCAAAAATTTTGTTTGGTTACTATAGTTGCATGATCTTTATACTGTCAGGTGGCTAGTTGAGCATAGTTTTGGCAGGTGTTCATAGCCTGTTCCACACAAGTAGGTTAGGCTATCAATATAGCATCCAGGTAAGGCTTTTACAAAGTATCTAGAAACAAATCCAGAAGTTTCTGATTTACTTCTTCACAGTGGCAATCAGCAGCTTGACTCCAAAGTCCTAATGATTTATAAAATTGATCCAGGAACTTGGTGATGCTAGTAAACCATTTTTCATAGTCACTGGAATTTTTATATGTTTGCAGAGTTGAGGCCTTGAATTTATCTCTGGCATAATCCTTCCAACTATTCCATGAAGAAAGCAACAGGTTAACACTATGCCATTTATGTGCTTGTCTGGTGTAAAAATTTTAAGGTTTTGATTATGTTTGGCCAATATCCCCTATAAACTTATTACTTGCACAGGTTTGGGTTTTGTGCAATTCTTCTGCTTTGCATAATAGTTGATATAATTGGTTGATAATAGTATGATGACTATTATCTGTAGTTGAATGGAAGTATTAGATCTTGGCCCAACGCTCAGCCATTATTTCCTCTCAAAATACTTGTGATGTCTTGAATTAGGGATTTGTTCCCTTGTACCATCTAACCCAAACTTCTCTTAGATTCCCATATACAGTTTCTCTGGTTTGACACACAGTTAGCAGCAATCCCCAATTTAATTCCGCTTTTTCTCTGGATCCCTGCTCAGATCCTTGCTCTTTTCCAAAGAGTCTCCCAATTATCACACACAGCAATAATATCCCTGAGAAAGAATAGAAAAAATGGATGCTGATAAAGTTTACTAAGTATATCTACTTTATACTGTAGTAAAAGTGATAGGTATATCTACTGTATACTCTGTACTCTGTACTGTTTTTATTATTAGTGAATTCTAGGGAATTTATAGTGGGGGATTTGGTGCCCAACCCTCAGTTGACACCTCTTCAATAAGATGGCACCCATTGCCATTGAATCACCTATCCTCATCTCAGCAGTGATGGTCTTTCCCATCCTGGCTAGGAGTCCATTGTTGGATATCCTCAAGAACTAAAATGGAAAGAGTCAGAAAATGTGCCCCTAACATTTTCCTCTCAATCCAAGTGAACCAACCATACTTGGCAAGCAACCTGCTTAGGTAATGGGACTTAGCACCCATTAAGGCAGGTTGCAAACCAACTTATTGATTTGCTAGTTGCAGGTGGCATCACTCACCTCACAACTTACTCCTTAAATTCCCAATCAGTCAGTGATAAAACCTGACTGATCCCAATTGGTACACCTCATAGTTAATCAACTATCAGATGCCCCTATTTTGTTAACAACTCTGCCCAACAAGATCTTAAGCATTCATCCGGATCAATCCCTGACAGATCTAACCAGGCAAATAACCTAAAATCCCCTGAACATAGTTACCCCAAAATCAGGGTCAACCAATTTCCAATTCACCTTGCATTAGGGAATTATTACCTAGCAATTCCTGTTAATCTAGCCAGCTGGAAATATGGGCAAAAAATCAACATCTGGTAAGTAAGCTTGTTACTTTATGAAGACATTGTCTGGGCTAACATTTTAATCATCCCCCAAGGCATTAAAGTCATCCAGCTATTCCTCAATAGGTCCATGGTCAAAATTTTTAAGGCTCTGTTTAGCAAAAGTTCTTATAAAAAATGTTGATAATTGTTCAGCAGGTATCTCTTATACAGGTTCCAGGGTGTACTCCCTGACAAGTTCACCAATTTGTTGTAAAGTTTTAAAATAGTATGACTTTCTATGACAAGGGGTGCTATCAGCACCATGAATTTTCATATTTTTGTATGTAATGGTTGGTTGCTTGAACTAGGATCTAATGGGAAAATAGGCCCAGATATCCAGTATCTGGGATCACAGGTAAAAACATATAAAATGAACTTGAAATATAATTAATTTGGGTAAATGTATATTTATTTCAATCAATAGATAAAACTATTTATGCTAGTTTTATCAGTAAAAAATGATAAGATAGTAATGTGAGTGTGGTAATGGATTATCATGATAAAACGGATTAAAGCATGAAGCCAATATGGTGAAAAGCCAAGTTTTGTCTTAGTTTCATAACATGAGTTTTGTTAAACCAATCTATAAAAAATTACCTAGAAATTGAAAACTATGCGCAGTTCTTAGTATAAAATATATTTATCACGCACTTAAAATTGAAATCTTAACTAGGTGATTGACACTTTTCTTTAAAGAAAAAAGGGTATAACTTAACGTTTGGTAAAAAGCTAAAGAACATATATATGTCTTAGCCGGGTATCTTTAAAATCTTCTGTAACGTTTCGTTTACTGTAATTCTGAAATATCATTATTGTGTTTTTTCATTTAATTTTAAAAAGACAACTGTAATAGTTAGATTATTAATTAATAGGTTGGATTGGCCTATATTGAAACTGTGAGCAACAGCAACTAGATAGTCGATAGAGATAGAATCAATGATCTATTTGAATTAATTTGAAATTAGTCAACATTTAGATGAAAGTGGTTTAAGAAATTATCTTATAGACAAAATAATATATATATATTATTTTTAAAATCCCCTAAAACATATAACCAAACCTAACCAAAGTTATTAATAAGATTTTTGTTTAAGGAGAACTAGCACTGGGTGGTTTCCTTATCTTTTCTCATAGAAATTTAAATGAAAGTTATTTATAAGATATAAATATGATATATAGGGCTATAATTGGAATTGATATATCACTTTGGCTGAGCAGTTTGATATTATTTGGTTTGTTCAATAGGCTAAATGATTTTATGCAAGAGGTTGATGGGTATTTTTTATTTGATTGACCCAAATATATACTTAAATTAACAATGGCCATCTACAATACTTATTTTATATATTTGATTGATTTTGTTGGGTAATCTCATACTAAATTTAATGATAGCCACTGACAATACTTAATGTAATCTATTTATTTAGTTGGTTTAATTGGTTCGATAAATACTAAATTTACTAATAGTCATCTACAATAGTTTAATTAATTTATCTAGTTAATTGATTTAATTGGTTCGATTTAATAAATACTAAACTTACTAATCACTATCTACAATACTAAATTTAATTATATTTGGTTTTTTAATTGGCTCGATTATCAAATACTAAACCTACTAATCACCATCTACATACTATAGGCTCGTCATGCTATGACATCTTTTATATCTTAGATTTTGAACTTATCAGCGATAAGATATACATCTACTTAACACATTCTGACGTATGACGTACTCACTAACTGGCTTCTGAAACCTTCGAGTCTGATAGGTTCAATCTATTTGGGTGAGTTGGTAAGAATTGGCGAACATTATCTAATAATTCACAATTTGTTATCTGAAGCTAATCGAGTCTGATAAGTTTAATCTATTTGGGTGAGATCTATATATATAAAAATGAATGTCTGTGTGTATGTATGTGTGTATGTCCCGAATGCATTCCTATACCATTCATCCAATTGTGATGAAACTTTGGTGAGTTGTGTGCATGCCTGAGAAGGTTTATGAATGCTAAAAAATATTATTTTAATAGTAAAATAAAAAGTTTTATATGTAATAAGTGAAAATCCTATATATACTTCGATGGTATTCGCTATATTGTTACAGCTGAGCGGTTTGATATTCAGCTAATTTGATATTTTAAATGGTTTTAAGTGGTTAGTGGTCATTCGGGTATTTAACAAGTTTATCTAAATCAAAACTTTGAATCAAAAGTCCAATTGATTTTAAAAATACCTCCTCTAGCATAATTGGCTCATTTTTTCTCTCTCACAAATATCACTTTTAAAAGCAAAAAGTGAACTGAACAAGAATTGAGAGAGCAACCAACTTCCAGAGTGCACTGCAATTATATAGAGCAGTGAACAAAGGCCAACCACCCAAGCGTAGGGAAGTCAATCTGCCTGTCTGTGTGCAGCACATAGAAACAGATGACTTGCCTGCAATGATATTAATTTCTAATAATAATACAAAGGATGCTACAATGGATGTACCATCTGATGACCTTCCCACTGGCCCAAACCCTGATATGACTAGAGATGGGGAAGGGCAATTTAACATGTGTACTTCAAGAAATAATCTGACAACACAAATGACAACGAAATGTGCAAATGCGTCAACAGGTCACAGGGTCCTAATGACTAGTGTGGATGACAGGGTCAACTCCCTAGGATCAATGACCGCTAACACCTAGATGACAAGAGCAACCTTCTAGGAGTGAGGCCTGATGCTGAGAAATGTGGAGTCAGGAATATTCCCCATTGAACCTCAATTAACAGAGGGGATTGGGGCCTCACAGGGCAAGAAAATTATTGCCAATAAAATAAAAAACCTGGATGAAGTATTGGTAGGATCCAAAACTGACTTGGATTCAAATGATGAAAATTGGCAGCTCAAACCAACAGAGCCAAGCTATAAAAAGTTTTCTACTGACATGGAGAAACTTACTGAATCCACTCAGGGTATTTGAGTGAAGAACAAGTTGGGCTTCAATTCCAAAAAGGCCCAGTCAGGGGGGCAAATGGTCCCCAACCAAAATTGATTTGGCAACATGAGAATTCATCAGGCATGATCCCTGATATGCTATCAGGCACAATCCCCAATGAAGTCATGCTGAAAGGGGGCTCTAGCTCAACAATGTATTGATGGCCAATCCCAAATAGCCAATTGCCAACCCAATATGATCTATTGGGGACCAACCAAGGTGGGGGTGAAACTATATTGGGGACTGAATCTGAGGGATCAGATATCTGAGATAGTTAAGCTAAAAAACTAAAAGTATTACTGGAAGGGGTAGAAACCCTGACAGTGGTCAAGTTGGCAGCCAGGGCCCCATAAAATTTACACCAATCCAGTCAGATATAATAGCGTGCCAAGGCATGTCCACCCACAAGGTCAAACAATGGGAGACCCTCCAGTTTCCATACTCTATGGTGACTCAGTAGGTCTCTAAAGGTATCAAGCCAGCCATCATGGCTATATGGTGAGACCACAAATTTTCTGCAGGAGCAGCCAAATGCTGGTTTGACACCCAAATCTCGATTGACATGGTGGTACAACTCAATGCATCCCAAGTTCAAACCAAAGATGCCCTGGAATAGATAAAAATCCCTGTGGACTACAAGGTGATAGAGGCTGCAATCTGCAAAGATTTGATACTGGTGGATGCAAAAGCCTGGATGGAGGCTGGCATTGACCTATTAAATATGATGGAGTACAATAAGGTGGGTATTACAGCATGATATGCCCAAGCCATCTGGAGCTTGGGCCTCAAACCCAACAGACTTAGCTGAGTACGTGAAACAATTCCCAAATGTATCTACAACCCTCAAATGGGCCTGACACTCCATTCCAGTGGACATGGCACTAGAATGGTATAACATTACTTTCTCCCCAGAGGAGGTACTACTGTGGATCATGGCCAGGTTCAAGGCAACTGAGGCCTTACACTGGTTGTACACCTGAATTCCACCAGCCACCACATCAGACCTGATGAAAGTGGGCTGGACAAAGGAAAAGGTGGTGGAATAGGGACCCTTTTAGGATTGGTCACTGAAAGAGGCTATCAACTGGTCTGCCAATGGATTCACACCAATGAAGATGAAATACTAGTTCCGAGCAGGGGCCAGTATGGATCTAGTGCATGAATGGGCAGAGCTGGGGGTGACTAAACTGATTTACAAAACTCTTAGAGGCCAACCTTTCCTGATTGAAAAGTGGAAAATCTGGTGCAACGCTGCAACAATTGCCAAAGCTGCAGGCTGGGACGCAGCGGGGTTCACCCCCCAATCAGCCCAACTGTGGATAGAACATGAGATTTCACCACAGGTGGCAACAGTGATGAAAGGGGTCACAACCCCAGACTTGGGCCAAGAATGGCTCAAAGTGGTGATCCGCATTGAAACTATCCAGGATTGGAAGCAATCCTTCCTGGAACTGATGCTAGCAGCTCCATATGCCACTGAAGGCTTCACCCCCTTGGAAGCATTCCAATAGAGTGAAGCGGGGGTTTCTGGAAGACATGGCACAGGTATTTACAGATGGGGGCTGGAATAGTGTTACAGTAAGGGACTGGTGCAGCGTAGCTCGATTATGTTGGAGGTCCTTCAACAATACCTCCACCCAACATGCAGCCCAGAATCTGCCCTTAAGTGGTATCGATTGGGGTTCTCACCATCGAATGCCCTAGAGTGGCAGAGCCTAGAGATCAGAGCACAAATGGCTAGAAGTATCAACCGCTGAGGTATCAGCATTCACCAGATCAAAGCGTTTCTCAACTGGGGATTCAGCCTTGACAAATCTGTAAGTTGGCTTTTGAAGGGAAAGACCCCTGCTGAAGTACCCAAACCAAGTGCAAAAACCAAATTTTACAGCGCTACGGTGGCACATACTGAAGACAACATCTGGAATGGAGCAGGGAGCCACATCAAATACATCCATCAGTTGATCAGTGGGGGCTTTACAGATTGCCAGGCACTAAAATCATACCTAAAAGATGCTATTTGAATCCACCTGCAACTAGTGGAGGAGGAAGAATGGTCTGACCTGATATTGTCAATTTATCAGGAACTCAACAAAGTCCTAGCTGGAGGGGACTTTGATTATCACCGGGTACCTGAATGGGGCTATATAGATATAGTGATCCCAGGCGAGTTGGACCACAAGAAACTCCTTGAAATTGTTATCAAATACAAGGGGATTTATCTGCAAATGGAGCTGACCAGATACGCCAACCAAACTGCAAGGTGGGTAACCTTCCAAAATCTTCCCACTAATCACAAATGGGAGTGGGTGCACAAAGCGATCTGGACCAGATTGTCATACTATGGGGAAGTACGAGAATTCTTGCAAGCTGGTGGCAACTACATCGCAAAGTGCCTCCACCCTCAGACAGTGGAAGCGCTGTATGAACCGGCACCCTGGATGAAACTGAACAAAATTACTCTACCCAGATTCATCCGCCTGCCCAGCCTCAATAGGGTAGTATATGTTGAACAGGAGGATGCCAAACAAATGTGCCAGTTCTGCTACCAGACTGGCCACACAATGGTTCAATGCCACCATTGTAAAGGTAAAACTACATGGGAGTATGAATATGACCCCATTGGGGAATCACTAAGGTGGGTACCAAGACTTTCCTCCGCCCAAAAGCCAGAGAATGAATCCTATGCAACTTAACAGAGGTAGCGGATATGAAACGCCAGCAACAAGAATTGGACCTGGCACATAGAGAAGCATGGGAACGGGAGATGGCAAAGTGACCTGAAGCAGATGATGAACCATTTATAAATCCAAACCCCAAATTTTATGCAATGGATGAGGGAACTGACCCTGGACCAACAGAGAAACGTCCAACCCAAGTGGAATGGATGTTCTGGGAGGAGGAAAGATGGCAGAAGGAGAACCTGAAGAAGCCCCCCAAGCAAGGGCGGACGTAGGATCCCAGCAAGTTGAAATCAAAACCTGACAAGACAAAAGGGAATACAAAATCAAATTGAAAGTCATTGGCAAATAAACCTGAGGCGACCGGTGAAAAATTAGCAGGAGTGATGAAATTGACAAAATCAGCCAGCAATCACTGACTAAAAAATCAAGTTATGCTGGTAAATCAAACGAAGGTGAGTGAATCTGGCTGATGGATGAGGGAGAATCTGCCAGTCCACCAGCAGGGAACAAGGGGCACCAGGACCCAATCATAAAACTATCCTCATTAACCATTGACAGGGAGATGGGGATGGTGACAGAATTCCTAGTATACAGGATGCCTGGGAATATAATCCCAGTCCCAACTAACTGACCCTGAAAACTAAATATTGCACCCCAAAAACTATTGACACCACCACCATTGACCAACCAGACCTCAGTACAGAAAACAATCCATAACCCTGACAACGCTAAACCTCATACCCATGGGTCAGGCATCTGGAAATGAGGATTGCGACTTTAAATGCTCAGGGGATGGTGAGCATACAAACTGTAATGGTTGGAAATGTCCCAGTTTCCAATCGCCATCTTACCTTAGGTTTGACGCAATACACGCTAAATGTCCAGCGTGAGCTGGACTCTTGAGGTAGTAAACCTCGGAATTAGGGAAATTTGGAGCAAGAAAAAGATGAAATAGGTAAGCGAGGTTGCAAACCCTGGAATTAGCCTTATTTTATTTATTATCAAATAAAAAGTTGCTGACAAATAGGATCCCAATAATCTGATGCCGCGAACACACCAAGAAAAAGACAGGATATTTGAGGGAGATCAAAACCCAAAAATCCAAGTTTTTGTTAATGCAACAAAAACTTGTTGTGCGCGGATCATCAGGTAAGATAAGGTAAGGGCGACCCTGAGGCCACCAGAGAAAGAGAGAATTCTGAATGAAGTTTGGAATTGTGCGGGCTTGACCTTAAAGGTCACCCTTCTGGGGCCTCACCCAAACCATTTATTAGGCTCACAAGAGCCTAATCAATAACTCAGGTGAGGCACAACCCAGCGCCTGAACCCAACAAACAATAAAAATCTTTTTAAATGAACTGAATCAGATTTGGAAAATCTGAACCCAAATTAAAAATGCAATGAATGGCTTAATACCATTCATTACATCACCTCCCCCACTAAAGAAGGGCCCCGCAATGGGAGGCTGCCACCACAAGGGCTTTCTGGGGTGAGTTACCTCAAGCCCCAGAAAAATTAGCCTGAAGAAATTCCAGGCCCCTCGCAGGAAAAAGATAAATGGTAAGAGCGAATCAGGACTGGGCTGCCAGAATCAGCCCGCCCAGCATGAGGAAACACATCCAGCACTTGGCTGTGGTGCGCCTCCCCTCCCACGCCCCAGTTGGTGATAGTCTTCCTATCCTGACCAGGAAGGCGCTCTCTCCAACTGAAGCAAGGAAGGGGCGCATGGTCCAGCACAGCTGGATGGCTGCCCCATACCAAATAGACTGTCCGTAGGTGAGGGAGCCTTGCTGGGCCAGGTCCCCTTGGTGCCAATAAATCCTTGATGGGGGAAAGGCCCCACCAGAATTTTGTGCCAACAATCGCTTCAGGTCCAGGGTTGGCCATCAGTCACTGGCTCCCTCCGCTGCTGGTTACTTGACAACTGGGACCTGATGCAACCACTGAGGTCAGCTGAACTGAGGATCTGATGGCGTGCTGGCAGCACATGCAGTTCAGACTAATATAATGGTTGGAAATGTCCCAGTTTCTGATTGCCATCTTACCTTAGGTTCAATGCAATACACGCTGAACATCCAGTGTGAGCTGGACTCTTGAGGTAGTAAACCTCAGAAGTAGCGAAATTTGGAGTGAGGAAAAAACAAAATAAGTAAGTGAGGTTGCAAACCCCAGAATTAACCTTATTTTATTTATTATTGAATAAAAAGTCGCTGACAAACAGGATCCCAATAATCTGATGCCACGAACACACCAAGGAAAAGACAGGATATTTGAGAGAGATCAAACCCCAAAAATCAAAGTTTTTGTTAACATGACAAAAACTTGTTGTGCGCGGATCATCAGGTAAGATAAGGTAAGGGCGACCCCGAGGCCACCAGAGAAAGAGAGAATTCTGAATGAAGTTCAGAATTGCGCGGGCTTGACTTTAAAGGTCACCCTTCTGGGGCCTCACCCAAACCATTTATTAGGCTCACAAGAGCCTAATCAATAACTCAGGTGAGGCACAACCCAGCGCCTGAACCCAACATACACTAAAAATCTTTTTAAATGAATCGATTCAGATTCAGAAAATCTGAACCCAAATCAAAATGCAACAAATGGCTTAGTACAATTCATTACATCACCCCCTGCTAAAGAAGGGCCCCTCCCCAAAGAGGGGCCCCACAACAGGAGGCTGCCACCACAAGGGCTTCCTGGGGCGAGTTACCTCGAGCTCTGGGAAAATTAGCCTGGAGAAATTCTGGGCCCCTTGCAGGGAAAAAGATAAATGGCAAGAGCGAATCAGGACTGGGCTGCCAGAATCAGCCCACTCAGCATGAGAAAACATGCCCAGCGCTTGGCTGTGGTGCACCTCCCCTCCCACGCCCCAGTTGGTGATGGTCTTTCTATCCTGACCAGGAAGGCGCTCTCTCCAACTGAAGTGTGGAAGGGTCGCATGGTCCAGCACAGCTGGATGGCTGCCCCCATACCAAATGGACTGTCTGTAGGTGAGGGAGCCCTGCTGGGCCAGGTCCCCTCGGTGCCAACTAAATATCTGATGGGGGAAAGGCCCCACCAGAATTTTGTGCCAACAATCGCTTCAGGTCCAGGGTTGGCCATCAGTCACTGGCTCCCTCCGGTGCTGGTTACTCAACAACCGGGACCTGATGTGACCACTGAGGTCAGCCAAACTGGGGATCTGGTGGCATGCTGGCAGCACATGCGGTTCAGAATAATTTAATGGTCAGAAATGTCCCAGTTTCTGATCGCCATCTTACCTTAGGTTTGATGCAATACATGCCAAACGTCCAGTGTGAGCTGGACTCTTGAGGTAGTAAACCTTGAAATTAGGGAAATTCGGAGTGAGGAAAAGACAAAATAGGTAAGCGAGTTTGCAAACCCCAGAATCAACCTTATTTTATTTATTATTGAATAAAAAGTTGCTGACAAACAGGATCCCAATAATCTGATGCTGCAAACACACCAAGGAAAAGACAGGATATTTGAGGGAGATCAAACCCCAGAAAATCCAAGTTTTTGTTAATGTGACAAAAACTTGTTGTGCGCGGATCATCAGGTAAGATAAGGTAAGGGGTGACCCTGAGGCCACCAGAGAAAGAGAGAATTCTGAACAAAGTTCAGAATTGTGCAGGCTTGAGCTTAAAGGTCACCCTTTTGGGGCCTCACCCAAACTATTTATTAGGTTCACAAGAGCCTAATCAATAATCCAGGTGAGGCACAACCCAGCGCCTGAACCCAACAAACACCAAAATTTTTTTTAAATAAATCTATTTGGATTCAGAAAATCCGAACCCAAATTGAAATGCAACAAATGGCTTAATACCATTCATTACATAAATGAGGAGGAGGAAAATGCACCATTTAAAAACTAATAATAACATTAACCTAATTTTTATTTCAGAAACACAAGCTGGTAGCCAAAAGAAAATGGTGCTGAGCTTAAACCATGATGCAAAAAACCACCCGTGGTCCCTCCAGATAGGGTACTAAGCTCTATGGACAGACCATGTGGCGATAGTTGCAATGGACAAGAAAATAGACTTGGAATTCATGGAAGAAACTTACACTGGTAGGATCTTGATATCGACAGCTACAAACAGAGACACTGGCAGGAGCATATGAGCAGTAGCAGTCTATGCCCCACCAAAGCTCTACAAAAACTGTATTTTTTGGGATTTCTTAGTGAAAGTACCATCTGAAGTGATAACCATAATAGCAGGCAACCTGAACTGTTGGATGAATGCGAGCTGGGATACATACCTGATGAGAGAACATCCCAACAGTAAAGCCAATGAGATGCTCAATTACATAGTCAAATTGGGGATGTGCCTAACAATTGATGAAGAGGATGAAAACCTGGCCAATCTAACGCGGTGGTCATATGACGCCGCTGGATCCCCACTGTCAGGATCACGTTTAGATTACATCCTCATATCATTGAACCTCAGGCCAATGATGTCCAACAGCGAGGTTAGCATAAATGCTGAAAGCAACCACATGGTCATCCGGGTGGAGATTGACCTTGATAAACCTCCAAGGAACCACAAGTGGCAACCTGCTTAAGACATGCTGAGGAACAGGGATTGGCGCTGAATGGTTGACACGGGACTGGATCGACTGGTAGCACATCTGGACAACCATCTGGAGTGGACCCGCTAGAATGGTGGACCTGAATCAAAGCGAAAATGAAACATGATAGTATGAAGTTCAAAAAAAGACCTTCTACAAGTGGACAGCTGCCGTGAAGCAACTGAAGTCTTAATTAGAAAGGCTGAGGCTCACCTACTGGGACAGCAAAGACTGGTGGAGCAAGTACCAAAAAACACACAAAAAGTATCAAGCCATAATGATAAAGTAAGACTCAAAGAGATGGACCAAAGCAACTTACTGATATCAGAGCCTAGCGGGGATGATGACCAAAGAGGGCCTGAAACACCTCAAGGAAATCTGAACTAAGGCTAGGGTATGGGAAGTGGAGACAGTAGAAGGGAAAGTATCATAAGACCCCAAAACAATCAAGTGCAAGGTTAAGTTTTTTATGGTGATCTCTTCTGACAAAGAGAGACAAACAAATCAGTGACAAAAACCCTTATTGACCTGGCCAAGCTGGCACTGGGTGGCTGTACGCTGGAAGATGTTGCCAAGCTATCCACCAAAACCTCTATTGATGACATTAAGAAGGCGCTAAAGGAGTTGCCAAGAATGAAAGCACCAGGCCCCAACAATATATGTACAGAAATATACAGCATATTCCAAGACCACATCATGCCGGAGCTCAAAGCCCTCTTTAACCACTGTTTGCACAATGGCAAACAAATTCTGGGAGGCCATGAAACCCAAATTGTACTTCTGTACAAAAAGGCCTCAGACGCCAACATTAGAACTGGCGCCCAATTGCACTATTGAATGCCAATTAAAAACTGCTCACGTGCATCCTATCTAACCATCTGATGGCAACAGCAACGTGCATGCTCCATAGTGCCCAGCATAGCTTTATCAAAGGCCATAGTATATGGGACAGCTTTGGTTCATTCAGAGCATACTCCAGGATATGAGGGTATCAAACAAGGATACCTTATGTTCCTTGACATGGAAAAGGTGTATGACCAAGTAGTATGGTCATTCCTACTTGAGCCACTAAAGGCAGTTGGTATCCCCAACACGTTTTGAGCATGAATAATGACACTGTACTCAGGCCTGGTAACGGAGGTTATGGTCACAGATGGCGCAACCAACGAACTCCCTGTCAGGCAAGGTCTCTGCCAAGGTGACCCTATATCACCGATACTCTTCAACTTTGCAGCCAACATTCTACTGGCAGCAGTGGATGCAAAGCTCTGAGGTTTAGTCCACCCTAACCAAATGCCACTGAAGATGCTAGCATTTGTGGATGATACAGTAGTAGGAATAAGCTTCTTGACTAACCTCCAGGGCGCCGAGGAACTATTAAACCTCTATCAGCTCGCATCAAACTCAAAAATCAATTTGGCAAAAACCTCAGTGATGAGGATTGGCAACCTGAGCTTCAGCCTGCCAACTGATACAATGCTGATTACAAGCTCCCAGACAGTCTGATACCTCAGGATACTCTTCAATGACAAGGGACCAGTGGTACTGGAGACCAAACAAGATATATTGTCAAGCTTATCAATTCAAATGGCATGCTGAAAAAGTGCCAGACTATGCCTCAAGGAGAAAGTGCAGGTGATAAACATCTTTATCTTTTTGAAGTTGTGGTATGTTGCTCACATGCTGCCAATAAGCCCATACTTAGAGAAGAAAATCAGGTCAATGCTCCGAACTTTCCTGTGGTTCAAGGTGAAGGTGACACCAATACCACTGGAAGCCCTGTCAAAACCAAAGAATGAAGGAGGCATGGGCCTCCTGGACTTTGAATCTCACACCTGGCACATATAGGGGAAGTCATTTTGAAGCTAACACAAATGCACATGTGCTGCCTGACCCTAGCATGGGGCATGAACTGGGCAAGAGCCCAAGGCCTCCAAGAGCTGGTCTTCCCCTGATTGATACATGAATGGATGGTGAACTACCCATGGATAACCTCCCAAAAAGGTGCCCCACACTATTAGTGACTATGCAATTGGGCTGTGCACCAGGGTGGGTGGTCATTTGAGTGATCAGACTGAGAGGCTGACCAAATTCAGAGGGATATCGAAGCACATAATTATTCTATGATTTCTGCAACAAGCTGGGAGGAGCATAACTGAATCACCAACAAATACACAACCAAGTCGATCAAAATAAGGTATAAATTGATGCTGATAGAATATGGGGATCCACTCCCAAAACTGGGGCATAATCCACCCACCCATCCATGAATCCTAAATGACTAGACTACCAAAGGCTATGACACCAACTACCTGATGAAGGAGTTGATTTTGGGCCTGAACTCCCACTTGGTTATGGCCAAACAGCATTCAGTAATCTGGCAGATCCTAAATTGGGCATTCAAATTGGGTAAGCACAGTGGGCCAGATTACCAGCACAAAGAATTCCCATATACGCTAAACTGGAAGCAGATATAGCACATCATTATTATATATGTGCTGTGTTCAAAAAATACTGGTCCACAATGCATTACATCCCATCAGGTGAACATTTGCTACTGGGTATATATCTATTGCAGGACCTTTTCTTTACAAAAACCCTAAGAACAGCTCCGATCCAACTACAAGCCTTCATTTGCCATTATTGTGTATGGGTAATTCACTGTATGCTTGTCACCAAGGTTTTTGAGTAAGGAGCACCCCCATCACAGAGGTATGGTATTGAAGACCATTCAGATTATCTCTGATCAGCTCCATCGGATCTCAAAATTCTCATGCATAATCCCCGGGTGTTATAAAGCCACATGTTTGGCTTTCCCTGCTGGATTGCTCATTGCATGCAATGAAGCTACTAATCAACTGAGAATTGAATGGCCTGTAAGCCCACCGATGCTAGAACCATGGCTAGCAATGGCAATCACCAATCAGCAATGGTTGGAGGTGCTAGATCTCTAGTGGCCCAAAACCCCAGTCCTTTTTACCCTTGTCCGAATCGCCTGTATTCCACCCTCCCCTCTTACTTTCCCTTAAATTTCTATTTTGATAAAGTATGGAGTTTAAAAAAATCTAGCATAATTGGCTCAGCTTTTGGCTCTAAACTTCAACTCTATAAAAGGTCAGTTGTTTAAATCCTGGCGTAATCACTTTTTATTTTATTTGAGGTGGGCTGACCTGGGGACAATACCACACCAATTAAGGGAAATCGAATGAATGAGAAAGGAGGATAAAATATGGAAAACCTCCATGTGTGGCATATGATAGGCCAGGAACTCTATGGACCACCTTTGCTATTTGCTATCTCGGTTTGGGGCATTGGTGCGCAAAGCCAACACAGTCATAATCGTCCCCTACCCAAAGTTCCAGTAACGGAATCAAACTCGGGGAGGCAGCAGTAGAGGTCCCTACTCTACCACTTGGGTATCCTCCCCTGGCATAATCACTTTATATACTTTTCTTAAACTCACTGTCAATTCTGTCTGTAATCAAATCTTACAAGCTCTATTTCAGACACTTATCTATATATATATAAAAGCAAATATGCGTGTTTGTATGTGCGCGATGCCCAGCCAAAACTAGAGCATGTAGAGCTCTGAAAATTTGGCTATAGGTGGATGGGAGGGGTCCGTGTGCACCTCGAAGCCCTATTTTTAATTTTCATAGTAAAATACAAAGTTTTATATGTAACAAGTTAAAATTTTATATGTTTTTAATGGAAATCGGTATATTGTTACGGCCGAGAAGTTTGATATTTGGTTGATTCGATAGTTTAAATGGTTTTGTCGAGCGATTGGTGGTTTTGGGTTGATTAAGCTTAACGGTTTTAATAAAGAAGTTAGTGATTGGTTGATTCGATAATTTAATTGGTTTTGGTAAGTGGTTGGTGATTTTGGTTGTTTCGATACATTTAGTTTTGGTTACGAAGCGGTTGGTGATTAGTTGATTTTTAATCTAATTGTTTTAGCTAAGTGGTTTAGTTAAAAGTATTTTATTCGAGGTGGGCCGACCTGGGGAGGATACCGCACCGATTAAGGGAAATCGAATGTATGGGAAAGGAGGATAAAATCCGGAAAACCTCCACGCGCGGCGAATGATAGGCCAGGAACTCCATCAAATCCGTGAACTGGGTATCAACAAGAATTAGCCAAACTTTTCTTCACAAAACTATCATTCTGTTTATTTATTTATACCGGATGCATTATCTCGAGCAAATAACCAAAAATCACCAAACTTTGCACAAATATTCTATAAAGTTTGGGAACGGAATGCTAATATGTATTTTTTTAATATAATCATATAAATTTTAATAATAGTTCTATACAAGATCTAAAACTTATATGTTTCTAATAGTAATTATATAGCAATTTGGCTGAGTGTTTTCATATTCATTTAATTCGATTTTTTTATAGATTTTTGATAAGGGGTTGATAGTTTTTGGCTGTTGTAAGTTTCGTAATTGGTTTTTGCTGAGTGGTGGTTTATTTTTTAGTTGATTCGATAGGCTCAATAGTTTCAGGTAAGTGATTGATGGTTTAGTTAATTTGGCAGGCTTTATTGATTTTAGCTAAGTGGTTGGAGGTTGGAATTTTTATTAGGTTTAATGGTTTCTGAACTTATTGATAGCTATCTACCAATATAAAAACTAAAATAATTTAGAATCTGATTGATTTGATATATTTATTTTACTTGACCGAGTGGGTTGATGGTTTTTGGTCGAATTGATAAAATACAATTTAGCTTTGGGGGTGATTAGTTTTTGGTTGATTTGATAAGTTCAGTTAGTTTTAGCTGAGTGGTTGGTGGTTTTGGTTGCTTCGATTGAGCAATTAGATTTGGCCGAGTAGTTATTGCTTAACTATATATAAAATCTAAATTATTCAATTCGAATCACCTGAAATTCTATAGACACCGTAGCGAAGCACGGGTAACTCCGCTAGTATTCAATAAATTTGGGCGAGTGGATGAGTATTGGCGAATTTTATTAAATAATTAACCAAATTGCTCACTTGAAAATAAACAAAAATCAGGATTAGAGTTTCAAGTAGATAAGTAAAGTAGGATAATCAGCTCACCAGCCACAAGAGCAACAGTGAAGCTGTTAATCCGAGTGACTTGAAAGTAGCGCTGGCACACCTATAGACTGTCAGTGTGAGCTTATCATCTGATAAACTTTAAATACTGTAGCGAAGCATGGGTACCTGGATGTTAGGTTTATATAATTTTAAAAAACTTGCCTAATTTGGTTCCCCTAATCAATAAATACTTTTAGCAAGTTAAGTAGAAGTTGATTTAGTAGTTTGGAAGACATGTCACATACACAATGATTTTAAATATATAGAGATGTTTTGTATTGCAGTTTGGTGTTATTTGATTGATTCGATAGGTTTATTTTGTTTGACCGAGTGGTTGATGGCTTTTGGTCGAATCAACTGGACACAGTTTAGTTTTAAGGGGTGATTAGCTATTAGTTGATTTGATAAGTTCAGTTAGGTTTAGCTGAGTGGTTGGTGGTTTTTGGTTGATTGGATTGAGCAATAAGATTTGGCTGAGCGGTTATTGTTTATCTATAGTATAAAATCTAAGCTAATAAATTTAAATATCTAAAAATTCTATAGTTACCGTAGCTAAGCACGAATAACTCCGCTAGTTACTTTTTAGAAATTTGTTTAATTCGAACTTTGCCTTGAATCATAACCCGAGACCTTTTAAACCAGCAAAGCTAAGAATATAGAAATTTTATGGCTTACCCCAGTTTTCATTGCTGTCGGGATTTCAAAGCTAATCCAAATTCAATATGCTTGGAGATCTAAAGTCGGCATACATACTAAAGCTTGGTGCTGGTAATATTTATTTATTTATTTTTCATTTATTGTAGTGCCGGAGCACTTTTCTACTCCTATTTATCAGGCGGCTTCGTCCTCTGGCTCTTATTGCAAAAATGACTTTAAAGTGAAAGTTATAGATTGTCCTAGTAAGAGTTTCCATTATTTTATACTAATCTTTTCTAAAGGTGGTACGGGCGATGTAAGGCAATACATGGGCACTCACTTTATTTTGAAAAGATGCTCCAAAAATTATCCACGGGTGAACTCGATGTAGCTATTATTGTGACTGAAGGTTTTGTTTCAGGTCTGAACATATTTTACTAGTTCCATTATATTTACACTCAGGTTTTAGCTAGACTTAAAGGAAACCAAGACATTATGGCCATAGGAACCTATGTTGAATCTCCTCTTTGTTAGTATTTTTATAGCCTGATTTATTTACATTACAGGCTGGGCTGCTTCAACAGGGAAAGAAAGATCATTTACTTCTTTGAAAGACCTCTCTGAGACCCCTGTTTTTGGCGTTAGCCGTTTAGGAAGTGGAAGTCATATAATGGCGTACTGCCTTGCTTTTAAACAAGGTTGGGATCCCGATAAAATCAAATTTCAAACCCTTGGAGATTTGGCAGGCCTAGCATCTGGCGTTACTGGAAACATTGCAGACTTATTTTTGTGGGAGAAATTTACAACAAAGGTATGAGTTAATAGAAAATCAACAACTTAAAAATTGCTTTAACTAACTTAAGCAATAATTTTACAATTATTAGCCCCTTTATGATTCCGGTTCATTGAAATACATTGGTGAGATTGTAGCGCCTTGGCCTTCTTTCACCATTGTAACTCATCGAAATTACCTTAAAATGCCTGACGCTTTAGAAAGCCTTAGAAAATTCATGATACTCAGCAATATTCAAGTAGAGGCATTTAGATCTCAGCCTCATCTTTCCTGTCAGGAGGTTGTCCGTAGGTTTAATTATAAGCCTGAAGATGTTACTTCATGGTGGAATAGTGTTAGGTATCCCTCTCGTCTACAGCGCTTGTCATCTGAAAAGATAGCACTATGTGCTTCAATACTTGCGCCATCATGCAATGTATCTGTACCAACCGATTTGAAATCCTGGAGTATTACTGAAATAGCGGAATGGGATTGATTCTATCTCTTTTTATAGAATAAAAACTTATTGCTCAGCACTACGTGGTTTACGCTCCAACTTTAAAATGGTAAATGTTTTTATAACAATAACTGCTAAAACTCGCACTGTTGCAAACTTGATAACATCTTGTAGAGCAAATTTATAAGGTCGGCTCTTATGATTTTTTACAAACTTAATAACGATTGTTGGCTATTTAATTTTTAGCTTTTTATTCGATACTTTAAGTTTGCCTACTATGAATATATATAATTATGATAGCTTGATACTTGCTCACATGTTCTATGCATTTTGCTTCCTGCAATATATTCGATATAGCTTTATATAATTTGATGGCCGATGCCGCGTACTTGCGATTTTGCTAGTAAACAGCTATCAGCTGATATAAATGTGTTTTACATTGCCAATTGATTAACTATAAACCCTTTTAGTCGTGGTTTAATTTTTGTTTACCATTCTGATGGCTGTTTATCACCGGCAAACATTGGATTTGCTTCATGCATCTTGTAAGCCAAGCCTAGCATTAAATAATGGTAGTGCTAAGCTTTTATGTGAAACAGTGGGTTTTAAACTTATTAGTATCTGCTTTTGGTATTTAATAAGCTAGAGCTTAATAGAAAACTAAATCATACTTAAGTAGAGCTATGCTTTAACTCATTTATATTGTTTTAACCTTTTAATTGGGGTGCTTAACTTGAGAAGCTTGAGGAAATGGTGCAGTAATAAAAACATGGAGTATAGGGTGCATTATTATTTGCACAGTCAAAGCCTATGGTACATATTGAGAGGTAAAAGTAGTTGATAGGCTGAGTGAGAATCTCTTAGCATGTTTGGTGCATCACAGATAATACAAAAGTATGTGTATTCCCATATATTACCTGTAAAAAAGAATCACATGAGGTCTTTGCTGTTAGTTCACAGCAATAAAGGCAAAACAGGCCAAAGCATGGATGATTAATCTAAAGTAGCGTTTCACACAAAGCACATAGATTTCCATATTACTTTTTAGTAAAATGCAAATAAAATAAGCCAAAAGAGAAGAGAAAGCCCCTGAAGTATCAAATTTTGGAATAGTTTAGTTGAGCTCATTTGTTGAAGGTGCAGAACAGAGTAAACAAAATAGTAAAGTGAGTCTTTTTTAGTTTTTTTATAAAAAATAGGATTGTCTTAAAGAGATATACAACCAAGTAATTGCAATAAATTTTACTAGCCTACTTGAGTAGCAAGTGTAAGTTCTGGGGAGCACCCCCTGCACCTTAACTAGGAGAAGTATCCTTTTAGGACCAAGAAGGTGGCCAAACAGACTGCTCACTCCCTCACCTCCAGGTTATTTAACCAATGTGGTTGATGAGAGGCGAATGATGGCCTACCCCCTAAAAGTTGTTCCATTGCCCCCTCTTCTCACTACCAATGAGTTGGTGAAGAAGAAGGAAGAGGTGTGTCAGGAGGAGGTGGTGGCCAGGAGCCATCACCAGAAGGAAGTTTGTGGCCACCCACTCTGCCAGGAGGCAACCCCACTTAGCTGAGGTTTGCTAATAGTAGTAAGTTAATACTAGGCAAGATAAAAATTGGTTGAATTGCTCTTGGATTCAAAATTACCTGTCCAACCTTCCCTTTCACCACCAGTGAATGTAAGCCCACTCCTAACAGATTTGGGTGTGCTGAACCCATTTCATCTATAATGGGACTGCCCATACCTGCCCTGCCCTTGGGTGCACCCTGTTGGCCATTGCACAAATTTTATCAGCTTGCTAGGTGGAAATGTGCCACCAAAAATTGTTGTAAAAAAGTTAATATCAATCCAATGAGCCAGATTGGATCCAAATTAATATTGGTGGCAGTTTAGTCTATTGATCAGATGTAATCAAGTGCAATCATGCCTACTGAGGTTCATGTACACTTCCCTTATTCTCTAAGCATATAGCTCTAAAGACAACAGGTTCCAACAAGTGTTGTTGATCTGTTTTTCTCTGTTCTCAATAAATAAGATCTTGTCAAAGTTATAACTTTTAAATTATTCTTGTTTACAATTCATCACAATACACTTTAAGTTACCATGTTTCCCATCTGCAAAGTAACTAGGCAATAGTAGCCATTGTAACAACGCTGTTGCATTCCCTACTGGAGTGGAAGTACCAGTTTGAGGCCATTTGGGTTTGTCACCTATTTTAGATGCATTGTGGCATCACAATCTTGCCCTGCTCTTGTAGGTGTTTTTCAGTTTTCCAAGTTTTATAGCACCTCCACAAGTTCCACCAATCCTGTTACCCAGTATTTTCCCCCCTCAGGCAGTGCCCAAACCAGCTGCCTCCTTAAAATCTGCAGCAGCTTCCCTGTCTACCATTTCATTACTTGTGAGGGTACTGATAACATTATTCATGCACTGCCAACCTTTAATTCTCCACCTTCCAATTGGATACAAAGTTTTCTGGGAGGCTATACCCCTGGTATTCTAGCTTGTTTAAAAGTATACTCACCCAGACTGGAAGGCCAGTCTCAACTTCAATAGTTGATGCCATGACAGCAAGCACAAACCAAGATAATAGTTTTAGTCTATAGGAGAACTTTTATTTGAGTCCTCAGGATTGTATACTTTTTGTTTATTTGAGGTGGGCTAAACTGTGAACAAGACTGCATTAATTAATGGAAAAATTAAATTAATGAGAAGGAGGATGAATCCTGGTAAACCTCCATATGTGGCATTCTACTGATCCAGAACTCCATGGACCACCTTATTATTTGCTATCTCAGTTTGAGGCATTAGTTCACAATGTTAACACATCCATAGATTGTCCTCTATCCAAGTTCATTTACTGGGTGTTGATTCTCAGTGTATAGGCTTGATTCCGCCGAGTCAGTTTGCACAGGGTATTAGACACTGAGCAACCAAATCGGATGATATGAAGATTGCCAATTTTCTAATAAAACTTGATATATATGGAGCTATCAGCCCTTATTTTAATCTTTATTATTTAATATAAATTGCAGACTTATCTGCAACCAACTAATCACTGGAAAAGACCTCCCTTCAATCCTCCATGTGACTCTTTATATCTCAGTTTTCCAAGCTGGATGCATCCTCAGCTTGGTAGTCTTTTATTCATCTTTCCATTTCTAGAAGTTCTCATTTATATCAAATCTCAGCGTAATTCCCCTTGATTTGCCAAATGATCATTTTGATCAATGTAATTTGTATACCTTTTCCATAAATCTCAAGACTTGTCTTGATTCCCCCTCCAATCCACTGGTATGGGTAGTATATTGTCCAGTCATATCAACTTCTCAACACTGGGATTGAACTGAGGAGGCATTAGATATTAAATCCATACTCTTACATTGGGCAACCTTCCTTGATATAATATTTTATAAAAGTGCTATAAATGTTTTGACTATGTTTGACTAAATTATAAGGATATTTAAATATCTAACTTCACTAGAGCCATACGTCTTTTTATATTGATAAAACTGCAATTTTTATAAAGTTATTTATTTTTACTCACACTTATTAATCACAAGAATTAATAAGATTTTTAGATATATTTGCAGGCTGTCAGAAAAAACAAAAATGTTTTTTTAAAACAGGGCAAAAACATTTTATTTTTATAAATATCAAGAAAACAACTAATGCAGAGACAACTGGGCTCCAATTTGGGCGATTAGAGTCCAATGGATAGCCCAGAAATCCATTGACATATTTATTCAAGTGATTTTTAATGAAGGTCTTATATCTATTGTCAGAAATAAATGGTCCTTTAATGTACTAAAGGCCCCATAACAACCCAAAGTACTATAATGGGGTAACAACCTATCTTTCTGGGGAAACTTTTCTAGGAAAGAAGAGGTAGAGAGGGCAATAACACCTCAGAGATTTGAAGTTGCATAAATATGGTGTCATTTATAATGTTCATAGTGTTAAAAATATAGATAGATATAAAATTGAAACAAAGAATGTTTGTGTAAGTCTGGAGACCCTATATCTGGGGTTAGACCATGGGAAGTTCTACCACCAACGCATGAAGGGACCAAAGGCACCTGTGGAGCCTTTGAGGCAACTGGATGACTTGGATCATATGGTTGATGATTGGTGGGTCACTGCTCTGGCCCACTATGATCCCCCTACTGTACCCCCCCTTTTCTGCTTTTTCCCTTGTGAAAAAGATAAAAGGGGCCTGTAGGAAGTAGTTCAAACCAGAGGCCACCGCGGGACCCCCAGACTCATCTTACCCTAACCATGTCATCCCTACTCTCTTAGAAACTAGAAAAACAGCCTTGAAGCTCAGACAAGCCTTACTGGGTCATAAAAACTGGTTCAGTTCACTAAATACAAGATATTATTCTTAGGTCACTGATTTGAGTTAAGAGTTCATCCCCAAAATTTTTTTAATACTAAAAAATTGCTTGACAAAATCAACTCCCAGAAAGCCAGCTATCAAAATCTGAGGATTGCTCGCTTGGAAATGAATATCCTGCATATCTATTCAGGCTGAAGTTCCAATGGTTGATCTTCTATAGAGCCTTTAGTTTACAGGATTTGGACTGTTTAACAACTCACTAGGCCTATTAAATTTGCCTTGACTCTTCTAGCCAATTTTAGCCATAATTTTTACTTCAGGTTCAGGAACTTCTTATGAGGCAGGCTTCAATACAAACTGGAAATTTGATCCTTCCAGTTTGTTGACACTTTCTCCAAAGGGAGGATTCAAAGATAAAATTAGGGAAGTGATAAAATAAATATAACTTTTTTATAAGCTATTTACTAGATAATGGTCATTAGGCTAGGCGCCGGTATTTATACCTCTAGGGCATCTCCTGGCCACATCCAGCACAAAATTTCAACAACTATCTTGCCACTCAGCTTGGCCTACAACTAAAACTCATTCTTAGGTTCATTAGTGGCAAAATACTCTCAAAATTGGGAGGATTTCAGGTACAAAAATTGCAATAAAAGCATGCAAAGTTGTCCTAAAATCTTCATGATTTCAGTTTCATCATACTGCTGACAAAACACACCTTCTGTGAAATTTTGACCTCAATTGAAGAAAATGACGCACCCCTAATTGAGACGTCAGCAGACCTCTTCCTTGATAGCACTAAGTAATCCCTTTTGGGTGGTCCACATAAGTGCTATTATGCCAATTACATGTATCAACATACAAATTTCACCCTCAAGCAGAAAATTAATAACGTTGTTCATTTGTTTAATTGTCCATGGGACTTTTAAAGTAACTTTAGGTTGTCACCAAATTATTTTGTATAAAAATGAATGGTTTGTGTTTTGATAATCAGGACCAATTGCCAAGATTTGATGCATTGGAATTGGCCATAATATGCAAGCATATTTGGGCTGAGCGCCTGATAAATTACTCAATCAAATTGTCATTGAGATAATTGGCCTAAGTTGTATAATTGCAATAAGCATTAGCTCAAGCGTTAAAAGGATAATCAGCCCAATATGATAGTTGTTGAAGGTTTTTCAAGTTAACCACCAGAATCTGAAATTTCCCCCTCTTGACTTGAACATAAGCCCTAAGATTCCCAATTAGTCTATGTTGGTCTTTTCTTATTGGTCTGAATATCTAGTGAGAATAGAGTTGTTTTTTCCTTTTGGTAACTTCAGCCAGATCAGCTGATGGGTCTGAAGAATGATGGTCCAAATGCCCGTTGAGTCTGAAGTTGGATCCCCTCCCCAACCTCAAGTGCAAACTAAAAATTAATTAGTATAGAATTATAAGTAATTTTTTGTTTTTTTTTGGTTTTTTTTGGTTTTGGTTTTGTATTTTTGTATTTTTATGTTTTTATGTTTTTTTCAACTTTTTCTTTTTTTAATTGGCCCACTTATTAAACCTTCTTAGGAATTTTGCATGGACTCAGTTGTATATGGCCAGTCCTAATATCCTTGATGGTGTATATGAACTTAGACGTTTTCTTAATTACTTTGAATGGCCCAACCCAGATGCAATCTAACTTTTGCATTTGGCCCAATCTGTGGGTATTACAACATAGAACTTCAATGTTAACTTCAAATTCAGCCAGTGGGTAGCAATTCTCTAAGTCCTTTTGATGTCAGGCCTTTTTCACTATTAAAATTGGTGCTGCCCGTGGACTTTTTGAAAGAATAGCATGCCATGATTGAGGAGTTCCTTAATCTCCTTAGATACTGCTTTTTCTGATGATTTTGAGCGTTTAATCGGTCATAATTGAATAGGTTTATGATCTCCAGTATTGATTTTGTGGGTGACACCCTTAGCACAACCCAGGTCAAAATTATCTTGTGCAGATATTTCTCAATATTTAGAGAATAACTCCTGAGCTTGGCCTTTCTTGGAGTTGGTCAGGTAGCTTAAATTGGCCATAGGGACAACATTATTTATGCTGAGTTGGTCCTTATTGGGAAGCCCTAATTTTAGAAAGTTCCAAACTCATGGAATGAGTGAATTTTTGTGGTAGGAAACAGATGCAGAAAAGCAATTATTGGATGTCGCCTGATGGAAATGGGCCAATTTCTCAGGTTTGCACACAAGATATGTATTTATCAATGGCCCGGAAGGATATAACAGGGGCAATGTTTGGTTCAAATTGAGATTTAGACCATGGTTGATTTATTTCACCATAAAGTCCTTCCAGGATATTAATTGTTAGTCCCGTTGGGATGATTACTTGTTCTCCAGATGGTATAGTGATGGTCTGATTTGATTGAAGTGGAATGCCATTTGACTCATCAATATGAGTGGAGAGTGGTTTTATCTTTGACTAAGCTTTGGAATACTCAATTGGGACGACTCCATCTTTGTAGGTCAGATTAATGAATAGGCTGAGTTTCTTTTTTCAACTTCCTTATCCCTGTTATAGTAAAGTAGAATAGTCTGGCCAAGAATGGTGAGAGTATTGTCCTTATGATTGGTAATAACTCCATATCTTCTCAGAAAATCAGTCCCAATTAGGATATCATAGTTTGTATTTGGCAACACTATGGCAGGTGCCATTACTACAATGGATCCAAATTGGAGTGGTAGGGTACTGTAGGCACCCAGTGATTTGGTGGTATGTGCTCCAGCGGTTCCATATTCTTGGCAGTGAGCAACATCAGGCGCAATTTTCAGTTTTTTAACCAATTTTGTACTGACTATATTGATAGGAGTGCCACTATCAACAATGGCCTGAACTTGCACCTTGTTCACTACTATGTCTACATAAGTACATTCAGAGTAGTTTCAGGGGTATTTATTGTGTGAATGCTGTGGCTGCTGCCTGATTCCAGGTGTGGTTTCAGATTTGAGCAAATATCTGGGAAGTTATCTGCTAAGATCTTCATGGTAATGGCTACTTGAATGTTGTTAAGTTTAGGCAAGTCAGTCAAACATCTGGGTTGGAGGTCTAAACCCTGGTCAATAATCTGCTTTGCGTAGGGTTTTGATACTTCAGTTTTGGCTTCCTTGGTAATTTTCAAGGGTTTATTTGCTTTTGATGTGGCTTGGGTAGTGACCATTATGACATCATTAGCCACAATATGATGGAGGTTATCTTTAGCAACATCTTTGGCCCTAAAGAGCTCATCAGGATCAGGTGGAACGGTTTGAAAATTGGTGGAGTTAGAGCATTCTGCCTCTACTACACCTGCTCTTTTCCCGCCTCAATGTCACTGTTAATTTCCAGAGCAAAGTTGACCCCAGGCTTTTTGTTGGACCTTCTGCAGCATTTCTAACCAAAGTGCCCTATTTGACCACATTTGTAGCATGTAATCATCCCTGTTTGCTGTTTTTGCTCAAATTTTTTGTTTGTATTTGAAAATTTTTCCCCTTTTCAGACATCATGTTGTTTTTTGGGCCCAAAATTGAGATTTTTGCTGATCTTTGGCCTAATTAGGTGTGTTGAAATTACGGGAACATCTTCTCAAGTAATAGGTGAGCTCTTGGATTTCAAGCTTTCATTGAATGCAGGCAACATGACAATGTGCAGTTCATGGAAGGGCATAATCATGTGCTTCAATGCAATCTTGGCGTCAAACATATCTATTGCATTGCACCACCGCAGAACTTGTGCCTCATGGAAGAATATATCCGCCAAGTCCTTAATAGTCTCATTATGCTCGAATTTTATATTAAGAAGCTCTTTTTTCGGGTTTATAGATTCTCAGGCCCTCCAAACTGTTTTGTGATAGCAATTTTGGCATCCATGTATGACCAATCGTCGCCCAAATAGGGCATAATGAGGTCACAGCTATGTGCATCAATTTAGTTAATCAGTGCTAATCCTTTCACATGGTCTGATGCTCCTCTCATTGCTTTTTCAAATATTTTGAGGAAAGGGTGAACATTTCCATCCTTATCAAACTTTGGCAAATTCAGTGGTTTGAAGTCATCTTGCCCTATTTCAGGCATAGGGGTTGTACTTCTTCTTGAGCGTCTTGGTGTATCATTGCCCATAATCAGCCCTCTTTCTTGTTGTGAAGTATCCAAAGTCAGGATTGATGCTAGGACTCTAGGCTTAGAATGGATGTTCGAAATATCAGTTTCTGCATCAGTATCAACATCTGATGATTTGATTTCATGATATTTCTCCAAACTACTGGATTCTGACGCCTGAATTCAGCCCTTAGTTACTTTCCCAGGCTGTTTTTTGGCTGGATAAGCGGAGTTTTTTCCTAGTTCTTTTTTGTCAAAGTTGGGTGAGCATTGGCAGCCTTGCTGTTTGAGGGATTCAAATTCTTTTTTAAGGTTGTTTTACTACTCTTTGAATAAATATATGTTTGGTTGTTAAACTTTCTATATCTTTGTCCATACTGTCTCCTCAGGAATTTGCAGTTGATAGCTGCATTTTGAGTTTCCAATTTACCTGAGTAATTTCAGTATTTCTAGCCTGCAATCTTGACACCACAGTCCAAAGTTTAGAAAATTCCTCTTTAATCTGAGCATCTTCTTCATCCATATTTGGGACAGCTGACTTTGCTCAAGGTCCATGAAGTTTTCGTTGATAGTTTCAGTTCATCCTGAACATACTCTTCAAATTCATCAACTTTTACACATAACTCCAGGTGATTTCTTTGGCCCAAAATGGTGTGTATGGTAAGTCGTTCTGATTGAGACAATAGGTAATCTGAATGGCTTTCCAGCTTTTGACAGCGGTTATTCATAGTTTATACCCATTCTTGTGATAACCCATGGTGGGACAGAACTTCTGTGAATATTTTTGAGACTCCTTTGTTCAGAAGCTCCTCGAGGGTGTTTAATCTCCCATGAGCTTCATTGGCAAGTCCCATATTGTCAACAATTGCTTTTTAGACTTCAGCAAAACTGGAATTTAGCTTGTCCAGTAGGGCATTTCAGGGAGATTGTTCCTCCCCTTGCACATGCTAGATTTCCGTGAATTCCAGATTTTGTCTAGAAATTATTCTCTGGGTATGCTTAATTGAGGGTTGAACAAAGTTAACCAGGAATTCATTAGTTGCTTGACTGTCAGTGAGACGTTTGGCAAGGGGTGCCATGGTAGCGTTGAAGTACTTCATATATATCTCCATCCTGAGTGCCTGATCCTTAGGATAGTAGATCAGGCTGAAGGAGGGATCAATTTGTGAAGTACCAATCCTAAAACCCTGATATAGGGTTTCCAGCATAGCTTTTACGCTTGCAGATGTAAGATCAATCAGGATGGTCGCGTCTTCATGAGCTCCCCCCACTGTGATAAGATCCAGGGAGTAGGAGATACCCGCTTCAGAGCTGTGGCAGCTGGTATTAAGATAATCTGAGATTTCTTTATCACTGGTTTCCATCTCCTTGTCACTTTCTTGTCTGGCCGATTCTGCCAGGAATTGGTCATGGGAATCCATTTTGGAGAATGTAACCGGTTTTGAGTGAGCATCAGTTGTCAAAATCTGAGGATTTCTCGCTTGGAAATGAATATCCTGCACGTCTATTTGGGCCCAAGTTCCGATAGTTGATCCTCTATAACGCCTGTAGTTTACAGGATCTGGACCGTTTAAAAACTCACTAGGCCTATTAAATTCTCCTTGACTCTTCTGGCCAATTTTGGGCATAATTTTTACTTCAGGTTCAGGAACTTCTTATGAGGCAGGCTTCTTTACAAACTGGCAATCTGATCCTTCCAGTTTGTTGACACTTTCTCCAAAGGAAGGATTCATAAAAGAAAATTAGGGAAGTGATAAAATAAATATAACTTTTTTATAAGCTATTTACTAGATAATGGTCATTAGGCTAGGCGCCGGTATTTATACCTCTAGGGCATCTCCTGGCCACATCCAGCACAAAATTTCAACAGCTATTTTGCCACTCAGCTTGGCCTACGACTGAAACTCATTCTTAGGTTCATTGGTGGCAAAATACTCTCAAAATTGGGAGGATTTCAGGTACAAAAATTGCAATAAAAGCATGCAAAGTTGTCCTAAAATCTTCATGATTTCAGTTTCATCATACTGCTGACAAAACACACCTTCTGTGAAATTTTGACCTCAATTGAAGAAAATGACGCACCCCTAATTGAGACGTCAGCAGACCGCTTCCTTGATAGCACTAAGTAATCCCTTTTGGGTGGTCCACATAAGTGCTTTATGCCAATTACATGTATCAACATACAAATTTCACCCTCAAGCAGAAAATTAATAACGTTGTTCATTTGTTAAATAGTCCATGGGACTTTTAAAGTAACTTTAGGTTGTCACCAAATCATTTTGTATACAAATGAATGGTTTGTGTTTTGATAATCAGGACCAATTGCCAAGATTTGATGCATTGGAATTGGCCATAATATGCAAGCATATTTGGGCTGAGCGCCTGATAAATTACTCAATCAAATTGTCATTGAGATAATTGGCCCAAGTTGTATAATTGCAATAAGCATTAGCTCAAGCGTTGAAAGGATAATCGGCCCAAACTGATGGTTGTTGAAGGTTTATTTTCGAGTCAACCACCAGAATATGACACCAGATATGCCAAACACATGTTCTGAGCAAATCCGCTCAATTTTGGATTGGGTGAAGCACCTCTGCGGCTGATATATAAGTTCTGTTGTCAGAGCTTCTGCAAACCTGTATGTAAGCTATCTGACAAAACACCTTAAGACCATGCTGCTCTTTGCAATACTGACCAAGAGGGACCAGAAAGGACAATGCATTATCTGGTCCAGCTATAAGTCCTCCCCCAATTATTTTCCCCACTACCAAGTATAAAAAATAAACATATCTCTTAGGGTAAGTTACCAGTTCATTCTTTTGTTTTAATATAATAGTTTCTAGTTTTCCAACTCCTCTCTGTGGACTCCACCAGTTTGCTACCTACCAACATATTCTCTTTGAATATAACTAAAGACGCCGCCATCAGCGTTCTGGGCTAAATGATAATTGAGTGGGCACTCCAATCCTTTGGTCCATCAGCTTGTCTTGCACTAGCAGAGGTCAACAGAAGTAATGATACCAAACTGGTTCTTAATCTGTCATACTGGAAGGCCACCCCAATCCACCAGATCCAGTCTGATGACCCACTACTGGTTTGTTGTGATCTGGACAACCAAGAGCCTCACAATACTTTGCTTGGAGAGGCCATTATCTGCCTGACTTGCCCCAATGACCCACCACTGGTTTGGTACAATCCAGATGAGACAAGGCCTTCCACCCTTCCAATTTTGATATGCTAACTTGTAGGCGATGAACAAACTTTTTACAACCTGGAGGAGAAGCTTGGTTGTTGAATCATCCATAGAATTTATACTTTGGATAAGCCATAGTTTACATATAAAAGTTGATTTGCCGATAAACCACCTTTTCTGACTCTGCGTGGCAGTTTAATACACTCTAACAACTTTAAGAGAATCCACAAGCTCATCCTGTGTTCAAATCTTAAATAAATTTGATTTTCAAACCCAATCTCATTTTTATAGATCAGCAGCATCCAATAACCTAACTATTTTAATATATATATATATAAAGAACCAGAGGATTTTAGGACTAATATTAAAGGGCAGCAACCGCCAATCCAAGAGGAGTGGTCATCCTCCCAGCCTCTCCAACCTTTAAAGTTGCCTCAGAAAGACCTGCAATTGCCCTATTGCAGCTATTTGGTTTTCTATGTGGGCGTCTTGTACGTTACTTAAATTTCACTACCTCACAGGAACCAGAAGGCCTCTCCCCTACAAGACATTAGGGCTGCTATGCCACTGGAATTGTGGTCTTTTCAATGGTTTGTCACACACCCAGATTGAAAGCCCAGTCTTACTTGAATTAGTAGAATCCAATATAGTTTGCCATTGTCATCATCTCAATGCAATGATGCTTTGATGAGTGGATCATACACAACAGAATATTGTATATCATTGTTGATAGAACAGCAATCTTCACCCAGTTATTACTTTAGTTATGAGACATAGGAAAACCGTGGCATAATCCATGGAAAACAATGAGTAAATAGGTATAGTTATATAGTTTTTACTGCAAAGGTATCTCAACAAATGAATCAGCAAAAACCTTAGAAAGGACATTAATTTAGGGTGGAAAGGGCAGAAAATGGAATGTATTGATGAGCAGACAAGGCGTGACAAGCAAACAATTATTATCATGAAATGTCAAGCCCCTAAAATCTTCAGAGATTTGTTTGATTAAAACCAGTCAATTATCCATCATATTAGAGAGTGATGAACACAGAAAATTTTGAAGGTTAGAGTGAACAAAAAATGCCTCATTATATTTGATTTCAGGAGTAGCATGCGTTTGAACACACTTTGAGCCTTTGTATATATTTGAATTGGAAAGGTTGGTGCTGCATAAAATTTCCATTGTTTTGGGATTATTCAAACCAATTTTTAAACCTGTTTAAGCAATTTAAGGCAATTAACTGCAATTATTTAAGATAAGTGTATATAGGCCTGACTTCATCAAAATAGTATCATCCTTGTTTACGTTATGGTTAAGGTGTGATGGTATTGATTGATGTGTTCATTATAGAGGGAGACATGGACTGGGTTGCTTACCTGAAGTCACCTCTTTTTTCTCCAAAAGCGTAGAAATGGAGAGGGAAGGAAGTCAAGATCTTTAAGGGGAAGGCTTTAGACCAACGCTCATCTACTATATGTACAAGTTCATATCTTTATGGGAAATGTCAGCTTGAAGTTTGGAAACATTTTTATTTTAATGTGTATATGTTTGTAACACACTGGTTTATACCGTTAGGTGACAAATGAATTAGGTAAAAAAGACAAGTCATAGATCATAAAAGCGATATATATCTGACGTTCATTTTTGGATGTTCATAATTCTTTTCAAATATTATAAGAAATGCCACAGAAAATGGTAGCAAACATATTAGTATCAAGTAGCAAACTCTGACCCAATATAAGAGTATGGAGCTAAGCAATCAACTGGTTTAATATACGCTCTGATTCTATTATAATGCAAGGTTAATTGATGTGAAGTTAAAAATATATATTCATTAATTTAGTAGTGTTTTTTTGTGACTGATAACTGATTTAGTATGTAAACTGAAGAAATCTCCAAAGTTTGCTTTCACCTTATTTATGCTTGCAGTCTGCTAAACAATTAGCTTACCTATGCTTGCAATATGGTTTGAAACCATTATTTTAGTTTCTAGGTCATTGGCTGCTGGATTGAAAAAAAAACAAATGAATTCTTAAAAAGTTTAGAAAAAGTCAAATTTACCCTAAAGTCATAAATTGAGGGTCTTAAAGCTCATTTATTTTCATTTAACGTTCAACTGGATCAAACACTAACAGATTTTTGATAAATTAAGAAAAGGCAGGGGAGGATACCCAAGTGGTAGAGTAGGGACCTCTATCTTTGCCTCCCCAAGTTTGATTCTGGTACTGAAACTTTGGGTAGGGGACAATTATGACTGTGTTGGCATTGCGCACCAATGCCCCAAACTGAGATAGTGAATAGCAAAGGCGGTCCATGGAGTTCCTGGCCTATCATACGCCGCGCATAAAGGTTTTCCAGATTTTATCCTCTTTTCCCATTCATTCAATTTCCCTTAATTGGTGCAGTATCATCCTCAGGTTGGCCACTTCAAATAAATTAAATTAAGAAAAGGCAATGTGTTGGTTGGGAATTGTCTTAACTATTATAATACCCCCAATCAAAAAATACTACTTTATCTTTTCTGGAGATTTGTCCCATTTTGAAGTTACTTGCCAGGTAGCTTTTTAATGGGAAACCAAGACATTTTATAGAGAAGATCTTTGGCTCCTCACAAAATATGTATCTAGTATTTCCTCTACCTCAAAGTCAAGCTTCATTAATTCTTTGGTTTTTAGTGAGATTGGCATATCTGGAATAATTCCTTTTAAATCTCATAATCAAGATATGGAAATTACTGGATGTGCCTTAGAACCTTCTGGAAGTAAATGTCCATATGTTATGTCAATTATATGCTGAATAGTTTTATATTGTCATAATGCCACTAAACCCAATTTGTAATTTTAATAGGAACTTTATAATTTTGTGAATTGATTAAGACATAGTCCCTCTGTTTGAAATCTTGACCTTTGGATCTCTGATGACCAGATTTACTCTTCTGCTTATGAATGTCTCGCTCAAAGTTTGCTTTGAGATTTTTAAAAATTCTTTGACGTATTCCAAAACATTTCATCAATACTTGTGCACCAGTGCCCTTCCTGTCAACCCATAATCTCTGGGGTTTGGCCATAATTAGTAAAGAATGGGGACAACTAAGTAGAAGAGTGCATCTATTGTTGTAAAAATTGAGCTAATAGAATCCATTTGACCAAGTCATTTTGTTAGTTTGAGATGTAACACTGCATATATCATTCTATTACCTAGATGATCCTTTCAGGCTAACTATTTAACTAAAGATGGTAAGCTGAAAATCAACAAGATTGGTTTCTAATTTGCCATTGGCTGTTCCTAAATTCAACACACTTTGAAATCTATATTAAATTAATCCTTTTGGAAGACCATGACAAGTAAATACCTCATTACTGAAGATTTCTGAAATCCACTTGGTAGCAATTTCTCGTTGAACAAGGAAAGAATTAGACATATTGATTATTCATTCAACTACCACCATGATGTTATTATTCTCTTATACTTTTGGAATGTTTGAATAGAAATTACACTTAAAGTTGAACAAAGTTGTTTAAGGATTTTATAAGGATTGTAATTCACCAGCAGGTAATGTATGGAGATGTTTTATGCATTCACATATTAACACGGATTAGATTAGTATTTTTAATATATTAGATAACACAAACCAAGAAAAGTATCTTTCAACTAATACTTGTGTTTTGTGAGCTCCAGGATGCCCTTAAGTCAAATGTTGTGACAAAATTGGATCTCTTCCGCTGAAGATCAGGAACTGAAGACCACACTTTGTTCTGATGATAGATAACTCATTTCTGAACAGTATAAAGATTTATGGTAATCTCTTGCTTGTTCATTCAACCCTTTTAAGCAGTTGTTTTTCAATTCTGGTATGCCTCTGTAATAACCAAATCTGATCCTTTAGTCCTTGAAATCCATCTCTGAAATGAGAAAACAGATTGAAGGAAGCACTGCTGCAGAGTAAAACTTATCAAAATCATATCTTTAAGCCCACTTTAGGCATCATAACTTAACCAGTTTAGCAAAGATTTTCTAATACTGGGCGAAATTAAATTTGAAATCATAGCAGACCAGTTCTAGGTGACAATTCCCTCCCTCTGGTGCATCACATTGGGCCTTTTATAAAATTAATCCTTAATGAGCAGTTTGAATAATAAAGGGATGTTGAGCATTAAGTAGGTGATGTGACATTCCTTTAATGAGAATACAATGGTGCAAAATTCATTATAATATGTAAGATTTTTAGCTTCAGATTAAAGTATTTTTATGC
This sequence comes from Massospora cicadina, assembly GCA_022478985.1. NCBI lineage: Eukaryota > Fungi > Entomophthoromycota > Entomophthoromycetes > Entomophthorales > Entomophthoraceae > Massospora > Massospora cicadina. Next base: position 1,292 of record JAKSZP010008509.1, on the reverse strand, counting down.
AAAAGTATCCAATTGGATTTTCTGATTTTTAAGGTCCTACCTGAAGTAGGACTGCTCCAATTGCGAAATTTTAAGCACCTGTTTCATATATTAAGAGTCTTGCTGTGCCAGGATGTAGCAACACTGGCGCCTGGTCTAAGAAATCCTTTGTTTCTTAAATGTTATGTTCTCTTATTTGGCTCTATTTGAAAGGTAGCTTCTCTGTGAGTCTTGTAAGTGCAAGAGATAATTCTGACATTTCCTTGGTAAAGCAACGCATAAAAGCAATAGTTCTTAAATCTCTGCAATCATGTTTGATCTGTAAAAACCTTAATTCTTGTACTACCTTAATCTTGTCTGAGCAAAATTATATGATTTTTGGAACAAAATACTAAGCAAGAACGTGACTAGTTTTTATTGCATTTGAATTTTTATGGTTTTAATTTGATGCTTTCTTTAGAGAAAATACAAGACTTTTCTGTACGTCCTGTACTTGATCCTCATAGTTTCAAGAGAATACTAAAATATCATTCATATACGCAATGAAGCTGACCGCCAGGCTCCAAAGTCATACTCAAGGATGCCATCCATGTCCACCTTTATTTGGTTGAGGAGGAGGAATGATCAGACTTGATCATGACCATATACCAGGAGCTAGACAACTTCTTGTCAGGCGGTGATTACAACCACTACTGGGTGCTGAAACGTGGGTACAAATATATACTAATCCCCATCAAACTCAACCAAAAACTCCTGGAGGTGGTAATTAAATACAAGGTTTACCTGAAAATGGAATTGACCTGTTACGCAAACTAAACTGCTTATGGAGTTACCTTTTACAACTTTTCAATGGACTTAGAACATGAGTGTAAACCAAAAGGTGATCTAAATGGGCCTTTTGGAATTTTTAAATATTTGTTGGCCAGTTTCTCTGATGGCTAAACAATAATTGGTCAAATAAACTTTAGTGAGCGTCCTAATGAAATTATTTTGTCAACAGGGAAAAAGCACTTTGATTTTAATTAAACCAGATAAATATAGTAAATTGTATCTTATTTACTTAAGCAATCAAATACCTGTATACTGATGAGGAACAGTCTTCTTTTGATGGTATTGATACTTGTGATCTACAAGATCTCCCTTAATCCTTGAAAAACATTGTGCTTAGTTCATGACCAGATAAAATTCTTTGTAATCATTGAGGGAGTTACAATTCTTATTATACTGTTTGAGTCTTTTTTAGAACTAGTGTGACCAAATCCAAAAAGGGGGACATCCACGCAACTTTATTTGCAGTAAGCCAAATGAAGGAA
>JAKSZP010008508.1:0-49444 GCA_022478985.1 Massospora cicadina | reverse complement strand
TTTTCTTTAATAGGGAGTTTGTTAGGACGCTGTTCAAGCTCTTTAAGGCGGGATAAAGCATCTTTTAGTTGCTTTCAAGAGCAGCGACTTTTGGCGAACAGGGGTCCCCTGTAGTGAGCAACATTTTGTAGGAATACAGCTCAGGTATGCTCGCTAGTGCTATGCCGCTGGATCCCACAAAGAACTTGATAAAAATAAAAAATAATTAAATATAAAAATTGGGTTTTTATAGATTTTATAAGAGCGCAGGGGCAACAATGAGAAAAATGATCCCCTTTTAACTTTCAACTATTAATATTTATACTATTTTTGAAGGTCAAAAGGATTTGGGGTTAGGTTTGGAATAGCTTTGGTGCTTTCCATTTTAGGTAATATGTGTAAATTCCCTATCAGTTCATGGGGAGAGTTAGCTAATTTTGGGAAAACGGACGTTGGGGTTTTGGGCTAAAATATAACCATGCAGTAAGGTCTTGATGTACCCCAACCAATCACCATTTGAGAAACTATTCTCACCTCAGGGGCCCGCCGCCACACCTATAATAGGGGGTGGCCCCCGTGCAGGTGTGGTGAAGGACTTGGTGCTGGTTGGGGGAGTACCTCCTGCTTGATTCCCCAAAGTCCATCATGTAATTGGCAAAATCTGATTGATTGTTTTTACAGGAAGTGCCCATGTGGGTTTCAAACTTGTATTTTCCCAATTAATGGGGTTTCATCAAGAGCTTACCAGGGACTTTTGGCTGATTTCTTTAATAGCATTGGTTTTATTATTGTGAGATCATTCTTAATATCCTTGGATGATCGCAAATGGCCAACATTTTCCTTTTTGGCTGAACTTGACTTAAAACATTCTTCTTGTTCAGCCAAAAAAGGAAAATGTTGGCCATTTGCGATCATCCAAGGATATTAAGAATGATCTCACAATAATAAAACCAATGCTATTAAAGAAAGCAGCTTGGAAGTGGAAATGGCTCTCTTTACCATATAAGGTACGACCCATTATGTCTGAACAAATTTATTCTTTCCAGACTATGGTACAACGCCAAATTTGTTTCACCACTGGCATCTTCCATAAAAAGAATACAGAGTTCAGTAATCCAGCTCATCTAGTAAGGGTGAGCATGAAAAACGAGTTATTTTAAATTATGTCATGAGGTAAGAAGGGGTTTCAGTATTATTAATGTCGGTTTTATGATCAAAGCACTTCAGCTGAAGTGGATTGCATGGATCTCCAGGGAAAGAAAGTCCATTTGTTGGTTTATAATAGTGGAAGACTACCTTGCTATGGATTACAAAGACAAAAACAACAAGGATATTGGTGCTAGCTGTGGCATAAATCAAGAGACCATACCAAGTGTGGGGAATCTACTAGGCTACTGGAAATATCAATTTAGAGCTTAGACAGGCACTAAGAGTAGAGTAGGGGGTGGAGAGTGAACCATTGAAAGTATAGGCAATTCCATTTTGGGGAGAAGCTTGGGTACAGGAGATGAAACCTCATCTAAGCAAGGACTTCAAGCACTTTAGTGGGGCGGTTCACTGGGGGACCTCCTTGATGGCTATTGGTAAAGAGCGCCTAGGGTGGAATCAGCTATTAAAGTTGCCAGTTCCTCCAATGTGCTGGTAAGGGAGGCATGGAATGTTATGGAAGCACCTGAACAGCCTTCTTGCTGAAGGAAAGCAATTTCTTCTCTGGCTGCATTTGAGACAGGGAAAGCCTGTTTAGAAGGTCGTGGAGGTCAGGATCAGCGGGTTTCCTACGAGAAAAAGGAGGCTGTAAGTGCCATAGGTGTGAAAGCCTCTTTACCTTTGGGACTGGCTAAAGGTTGGAGATGGTGATGGTGTTTGCCTCTCAGAGTTCACAACCGCCAGGTTCTGAAAGTTACAAGACATACACTATGCTCTAAGTTCTTGTTCCATTCACTTATAAAAAGTGTCATATCCAGATGGACCAGTAGGGGAGGGGATAAGGGATGCTGATCTATATCATTTTAGATCATTCCCTTTAACTCCGCAGCACCATCTTGGTCACTGGGCGACTCTGCTAAAATGGAGTAAGCATAAAGAGGATGACTTTCTGAATGCCTGCAAGTATGTGGAGGGAAGTAGATGGCAAAACATATCTTCACGGATGTCTGGCAGTGTGTGTTATGTGAGAGAAGTCTTCTTCTATAGTATGAAGCATACCAACCAGAATGTTAGTTATCCTCTGGTAATCTTGCATTTCCAGAGATCCTGACTGCGTATTCACTTTAAGTTTGCTTGCAGTGAATGAGGGATTCAGGTTTATTAAGATATGGGGGGAGGTGATGTTTGGTATAATGCTAGCCAAGTGCCAGCGTTGCTTCCCTTACAGAAGAATTTAAGCAACAAGCTCCCTAGAAATAGTCATGAGACGGCTAGAAATAGCATTGGAAAGCTATGGCAATCCTCTTTCCTCATTTAAGTGCAACTTGGGGCTCAGTCTGGTATCTTCCTCGCAGTAAGGGATGGGAGGCATAATTTAGAAATGGCTGAGTAGCCTTTGCTACTTGGTATAACAAACAATAATTAATAGTCAGTTTTTGGGGCGGTGAGAGCCACCCAAACCGCGGTTGGTCCCAGAGCTATAGTGCTTAGATTTGCGAAGCCCCAGTGCGTCAGAGGACAGTAACTTGGATTTTAACCCACATATTGCCTGCATTGGGTTCCCTAACGGGCCACAAAAGATTAAAGATGACCTTCCAAATTATATATTATTTGGAGCATTTTCATTAATCTTTATATGAACAAAAGTATGATTGTAACCAATGGGATGCTTTAACAATCAAGAGGTTTCTGCCCTAGTACAAGTGAACTGTACTTTAAAACATCAAAGATATTTACCCTTATGGCATCTGACAACACAATCTATCGTTAACAATCATCAAAAGTGTTCCTGCTATATAATCTTATGTTATAAAACATTATATACATGGTGATGAACTAGCTGAAACCATAAAATCTGGGGTTCCTAAAAACTTATGGGCTTGTACTTATCTTCAACTCTTTCAAGTACTAAAGTGTGCGCTACCTAGATTTATAACTACTATGACTGTTTTTTCATATGTCTCTCCATCATCAATTGAACTTTTTGGATTGAATCCTGTGATTTTTAGAGAAATATAAACACCCAAAAAGCTCCATTCCAATCTTATTAGATTTTATAAAGGACTTTCTCTAGTTTTAGTTTAGCTAGCTAAGATTTCATACTATCTAAATGAAGAGTATAAAATGAGTTGAAAAAAAGATGTGTAAATTGTTCATGGAGCTAGTAGGTACTTAGACTATGTACTTACCTAGTAAATCATGAATGTTTTAGAAATTAATTACTAACAATTGAAACAGAACGAAGCTAAGTTACTGGATCAATTGAATAAGCAACAGAGAGTTAATTTTTTATAAATCAAGAAATTTTATTTGATTTTATTGACAGCTAAATTGGAGGGTCAATTTACCATTCACTCACAAATTGTTTATCCTGGGCGGGCCACCTGGGCGTAAAGTTCCTGAAGGACCCAATATCATAGAAGGGCACTAAGGACTAATGCCTTACTATGCAGATTGAGCCATACTTCGAGAAAGATCATGAATACAGATTTAAAATTTAGAACTGCAATTGTAAAAACTGGCCAATGGAAGCTGGATGGGTTTAAAAATGATTTAATTTAGATGTAACCTATAAGTGCTTTAAAACATTATTGACAATAGCCAGGAAATGTTTATAAACCTGAAACTAGTCGATGTACCTGTTGTGGATTAGGCCATAAATGTTGTAAATTATTATTCCTTGACCAGTAGTGACTAGTATTCAACACCAGACTAGTGGTGGTACATGAAACAAACCCACTGCGGATGATGAACAAGGCCAATTTATAGATGTGAGCGAGCAAAGGAATTTTCAGTTAAATCATGATAAAATCATGAGAATTAATTTTCTGCCTGATTAGTCAGAGAGTAATTTATGAAGATGCTGATGCTGCAAAAGTTTCCTTTTAAATTATCCTCTCAATTAATTTATTGGGCTAAAATATTTACAATCCGCTGATGAAATGTCAACGAGCTGACCAATTATGCTAATAAGATAAACCAAGGATTAAACTGTGATTATTATCAAATCTAGTAATCAGCTAATTCCAAGAGTCACTCAAAATCATAATGTGATGTGCATCGCAGGAGCACCATTGCTCAAACCTTAAGTTGATAAGGGTATTAGGAATTTGGTTTTAAAAAATATCAAAAAGGGATACTTAGCCAAAACCCAGAAGTTGGGACTAGAACAAAGGCCCTGAACATCCCGGCTCAGGATAATTCCAATGTGATGGAGCTCACAATTTTAAAAGAATTGTCTCAAATGGACCAAGATACCAAAGTAATAGCAAAAATACACCTGATTAGGGGATCTTGAAAAACCCTAACATAACCCATATTACAAATACTTTTCAGTACTTTATTCATTTTATATAAAAAATTTCCCTTGTTGTATAATGTAAATTTCAAATTTTATTTGAGGTGGGCTGACCTGGGGATGGTACCGCACCAATTAGGGAAGTGAAGAAAATGGGAAAGGAGGATAAAACCTGGAAAACCTCCATGTGCGGCATATGATAGGCCAGGAACTCCATGGACCGCCTTTGCTATTCACTATCTTGGTTCGGGCATTAGCGTGCAAAACCAACACAGTCAAAATTGTCCCCTACCCAAAGTCCATTACTGGGATTGAACTCAGGAGGCAGTGGTAGAGGGTCCATACTCTACCACTGGGGTATCCTCCATTCTTGTTGTATAATGTACTTCCTTTTTTATCATTAAACTTATCAATAGATCAAAAATTTATAACACTTGACAACAATGATTTTGTTACATGATTAATATTTGCTGAATCTTGTGTAATGTTGAGCGCTGATTCTCAATATGAAGTCAGAAATTCCCTAATGGCCACAGTTTTTTTGCATTTGCCCCTATTACTTCTCCATAAAATACTTGGTACAAACTATGCAAGTGCAATATATATGACTTATTAATTAATTTTTGCAAAATTTATGTTGCTATTTAAGCTGTAAAACTAATAATTTATTTTAGTTCATTAATATCAATGACAAATAAGCTTATTATGTCAACACAATAACACACTACGCCACAAAATATAAACAAAGCAGATTTTAAGTATGTTGAAATTGCATGTATTTATAATAAACGTTTTTCAAAAAAAGGTGATTACAAAAATCTATCCTGATAGAGAGAAAACCATTACAATATTTGTAATCAGCGTCAAAAAATTTTAGAATTTGCAGTTGTTATCATTCTTCTAACAAACAAAAACCAAAATTTTGTTGTCCAGTGTAATTTAAAAGCACAAATAGTTGTTCAAGTGAATTAATTAGCAGTAACCAGTCTTGGATTAACCAAATATACATAGTATAGTAACCAGTATAAATACCATTCTGCTTAATAAAACATTCAAGTGAGTCTAAACATACAGAAGAACTAAACAACTTCAAAAAACTGACAAATAACAAACCACCAATGTCCTCAGCCTGATCGCCCACTTCTCCAAAATGGGTCAGCTGTGAAACCTCCTAGGGTCTTCCACCCAGCGAGGAAATGCTTTTTAACCAGATTGACCAGTCCCCATTTCCTCAGGTCAATACATTCCCCTCATGGATCTCTCCCTCCACCTCACATGTTCTTAAACGGTGCCTTGTACCGCCATTGTGCTCCTCCAAAGCAAGATACAATTCAGACTCTGGGTCAAAGAGATGGCGACTTGTTCCCCTACATTGATAAAAAAGTAATTGAATTAGCCCAGGCGCCTATGCAGCCTGCAGGATTTATCAACTTCCGCCCCTACAAGTGGTACTTCAACCTCAGACTCACTTGTGAAGCTGATGCTGCAATTGCAGCCAACATTCCCTGGTGTTCCATGAAACCCCCATCCCAACCACTTACACCCAGTTGCCTGATAATACCACTCTTGTGGTTCAATTTGCAGGCCTCCCCACCCACCTCCCCCTGAAATTTTATACAACGAAATAATAATTGAGTTGTCAGTATATGGAGCTGACCCCATTTTAGAATTTGTGGTTTCCAGCGGAGCCAGCTGACTTGTGGGCCCTCACACCTTTGCAACCATATGCCCAATATCAAAAGAATTGCCATTTTGATTACCCCTCGCACCATCATCCCCTCTGCCCCTGACCACCCTTTCTGGGCCAGAGTAGATAAGGGGCACATGATATGCCCATTTGTTTTGACCTGGACACTCAAAGTGGTGCTGCCCCATCATAGCTCAAGATGGAACCCAAACGTTCAACTCCCCCATGATGCCCCCATAGCCAACATAAAATCCTTTTTTGAATGGTCACAATCCTCCCTCCACATCCACCCAAAATGGTAGATGCAACTGCCTCAGATGCAACCTATAAGAAACCAACATGCCAAACCACCACTCCTACTCCAACTAGTCATGAGCCAGCATGGACCCCAGTAAATTTAAAAAAATACCCAACCAGAAACCCAATCCAGCCCACCCATATGCTGATCAACTTATCATATTCAACCAAAACCCCTAGGATTATTTGGAGGAAGTTGATGATTTGGGAATCTCATACCTGAATCATTCAGGGCCCCAGGCCTCAAAATGTACCTAAACACAGAATATGCAGCTCAATTCCCAACTCACCGCTATGCCCTATGATAAGATGCTGATGAATTCTGTTGTGACCACCAACTCATCAAAGAGGCTGTTGCCTCCCCTGATTGTCACCCCCTCTGAAAGGCCATAGCGAAATCAGTCACAGTCTTGGCCAAGGGGGTACCTGCCCCTATACTTCCTCCCATGTGACAAATTCATAAAAAAGAATTCCTCTGATTACAACAAGTTGCCACAAGGCAGTACAAAAAGTTTAAATGGTCATAAAATTTGGTGCCAAGACCCACATCACCATCAACAAAATCGCCACCTTTACCATGCTACCCAAAGTTTGCCTTGAGGCTAAAAAAGCCTTTTCCAAAATATATCACAACCGTCCTCATAGCTAAATTTGAGCTTTCCGAGCCACTTTGCTACCTTGACCCCATTTTGAGGATGCACTCATGCCCGTGCTATCAGCACTCTACCATATACTGTCCTACACAGAGGAGGAAGATGTGTCTCACAATCTTGACTCACCCCCCATCATGGGCGAATAGCAGTTTACTATATCTGATCTGGTTGGTTATTTTAGTTTTATTTTTATTTTTAATTCAGTTTGATTGATACGCTCAATTCTTTCTGCTTGTTTAAATTCTAGCATAGTTTAAGTTTTTCCCCTTGGTAGCTCAGTATTGTCTGTCCCCTGGTCAGCTTGCCTCAGTTATATAAAATAAAAAGTAACCAGTCTAAATCTACTCTGTACTGAAGAATACACTCTCTATAGAAGATACCTAAGATGAAATGCCAAGTGAGAGGTTAAATTAGCTTCCATTGAGTCCCATAGGCCAACGTAATATAAACATATCAAATTGTGTCTACAAGAGTTTTGCCATTTTTGCAAAGAGTTTGCCAAATTGAATAATGCTACAAGGGGTAGCATCAGATGAGTATTTTCCAATGATGATGTTTGTGATCCTTTGCAAAGGTTTCTGGTGCCTAATCTCCGTGGAGTAACCCCCTGTTCAGCAATTTAGCCTCACATGTTAAGTGAGCTGACTGTCTTGCTCACTAAAGGGGTGGAATAATCAAGACTTATGATAATCATGAGATTTCTTATAAGCATTTTGACAAAGAAGTGGATATGGATTTTTATCAAGGAGAGTGTTCCTCTGAGTTCTTGGTGATGGAGGAGGATAAAATCCATTCATGATTTGATACCATAAATTGTAAGTGTATGATCTATGCCATATCATAAGTATGTCAAGTAGATTTCTAGAAGAGCATGCATTGACTCACTACCTATTGTGAAAGGACCATCACTCGTTGTCTAAATCTGAAGTTAAGCTTAAGAATTTCGAGGAAATACCTGTATTTTTCAAAAAAAAGAGAATGGCAAAACCATCACCACTTTGAATGAATATGGAGAACATTTGGAACAACATGACAATATGCTGCTTGCGGTGTGAGAGTATAGAAGATTTGAAGGCACAAATGCATACTGTACAGGGGCCTACTCTACTCTACCTAAATCCTGTTTGTAGGCACCTATGTGGGCATAGTAATCTACAATAACCGGTCAGACTGCTACACAGCTGACCATGATACAATCCAATCATGTTGAAGAGGATCTCATCTTTAAACCGTACTTTAAGACCATGTATACACCTGGTTAAGGTATGATTATGATTCTTTCTATATGTATGAGAACAGCATGGATTGAGCTAATGATTTCCTTAAGGCTCACCACATACAAGGGTATATGAGCCGTGAGGCTCAGGAGATCCTTAGCGCGAGCCTACAACCTGTACTGTCTTGGACTAAAGTGAAGAATATCTTCCTTTCCGAGTTTGGTAGTGGATAAGAGGTCCAGAATATGAGACAAGAGTTCCCCTTGATGAAAATGATCAATAATGGATCAGTCACGAACTATGCCTCATAATACTACCTCAAGGCTAAACAGCTATGGACCACAGGAATTAAGGATTTTCATACCACAAAACACGTTTTATTGAGTTCATTATAGATTCATGGTAACCTGGAGATGCATACAACTCTTACAGTTAAGAGCGTAACATCCCCCAAGGGGCTTAAGGAGGTGTCAAGAAATGTACAAGGTAATTACAAAGCTAAATATAAGGCAATGGGACCTACAACCCCCTATGATGTGTTAATAAGGACAAATATGTCACAAACAATAAGTGTGACAAATTAAAGGAGATTAACAACCGCATGATTGATTGCCTCTTTAAGATTTACCTGCAACAAAAGGTATCAACCAGGTCACTTTTATCAAAATCATCCAATACCTGTTGCTTAAAAGAAAGACACACCTCCTAAAGAGAATACTCAACACTGCATTAAACTGGGTGGATCTTCACAATAAGGGTGAAGATGATTATGAAGATGAAGATTTGGATAGTAAAGAATATTATGTGTTTGGGTGAATTAGCGTGGTGACTGTGCTTGCTAAATTAAGAGTTCACGGCACTAGCAAATCTACTTTGAGCATCACCAACTTGGTTTAAGTGAATTATACTACCTGGGTCATCAAGTCAGTTGGAGAATGAAAGAAGCTAGTTTTGGCTACCTTCAAGAACTTAGTACTTGATGGCGAAGATACTTTCAAGGCTAGTTCAGTAATTTTGGCAGTATATCAGAGATACGCCAAGGGTTTTCTGCGCAGGGTTATGCCCATTGAGCAATAGGACTGACGATATGAATATTGTTGTCCATAAAAAGAATAAACTAAGCTTTCTAATAAATATGGAGCAATTTACCAATGACACTTCTTAATCTAATTTAATAATTTCAGCGGATCCTCGCTGGTCTGCTCTCTCTCTTTTATTAACAACCACCCCCTTTTCAATCTTCTCATATCACTTATATCTCACTGACCTTGGTCAATACCAACCCTTGCAATTGACTATTTGTTCCACTATTTCTCATTGGTTCTATCAGAGTTCACCATGTATTAATTCACAATCACCCTAGTTGAGGTGATCTCTCAATATCTATTGTACGTCAAAATCCATTATTTGGCGTTTGTTGACATCACCTTATCATCTGATTCAGCGGCGATTTAATATATTTTTTTAAACCCAATATTGACTCATCCTAAGGCGCTCAAATAATTGTAACTCATAATCAGGATCAGCAGTTTCTACTCATTACGCCATAATGACTAAGGTTTGTTGTCCAGTCATATCAGAATTGTGACAGCTAGTATGAGCGCTGATGCTCTGAGAAGGTTTGGGTAATCTGCTACTAATATGCTAACCACTGAAAGCCCTTTTCAAGGGTGTAGCAAAATGATAAAAAATCATATAAAAAAGTCATTGTTATAATTTTAACTATAGCGGAAATACACTGAGGGGATTTTGCACATGGTAAGACAAATGAACAATAGTCTGACAATATAAAGATTGTCATATTCAAGATAACATGATAAACTTCTTAACTTATGGAGCAATTTCCTCGTCAGAACTTTTTTATTTAATATAATATTTCAGCAGATACTCTCTGTTCCGCTTGCTATCTTCTACTAACACTCCTCCCCTCTAATCTACTCATCTCACTTATATCTCAGCGACTTCAGTCAATAATGTACCTCTTGCTTAGTCTATATGTTACACCATATTCTAATTGGTTCCAGATTAGGTTACATGTATTAAATTCACAATAATTTAGTTAAGAGGCGATGTACCAATTATTCATCGTATGTCAACATCACATTATCGCCTGAATAGAGACAATCCACTAATCATTTGTTCAAAGCTTGATTTACCTTATGGCCTTATGTCAAGGCAATCTCATCAATATTTCGTACTACTAAGTTCAGCCAATCTTGACCATTAATCCATAACAACTTAGTGCTTATCGTCAAGTCATACCAGAATCAAAAAATTACCCCCTTTGACTAAACAATAAGTCTACTATTGTTTATATGCCCAAAGGAAATTCGTGTACACTCAGTTGATAATATGACCGCTCATGGGGTCCTTGATGGTGCAGACGTTGACGCCAATCTTCTCAATTATCTCAAACGGACCAATTCAGAATTTGGCCAACTCATGTTTCTTCCAAACCCGTGCTGGTCATAGAACAAAACCATATACCTATCTTTTAACTGGTCTAGGATACTACGCTTCACCTGATTAATAGACTCTTTATTCATCTTCTTGGCTAAGCTGCATGAGTATGGTTTGTTTAAAGCATGATCAGCATATCTGCTAGGGTAGACAAGTAATGGCAGTGATCCATTCTGCCAGTATCTTCTGCACAAGCATAAAGAAGCGTTGGTTGAGCAGGGTGTCGTCCATACAATAATTATTGGGTCTTTTCCCTGTGGCTTAATGATAGCTAATGTATGCAAAAACAGCATTGAAAAGATTGGGAACCCTAATCAAAAGGTCAATCCATACCAGTTTCCAGTTTATGTTCATCAAGGGCTTGTTAACTTTCTCAATAAACCCATTGAATTCTGGGTGATAATAGGGTTGTCAAAACCTTGCAGATGGACATCAGTTCATTGAGCTTGGGTATAAATTGGGAGGTGAAATTGGTTCCATTATCAGTAAGGATTAACTAGGGACAGCCATGTCACTGAATTATACATATTATTTCAAACTTAGCCACCTTGGTCATACCAAATCAATTATTGACCATTCCTCAACCCATCTGGTCAAGTGGTCAATCGCCACCAGAATATACTTGGACCATATTGCTCCAGTTGGCAGAGGCCTCATGACATCTTTTTAAACCATATGCTAAGTAAAGTGAGGTTTCAATAGCCAGTAGGAAGTCTTCTGGTGAATGGCTTATCCACTTGGCATTGGTGGCAGCAGAAAATGATTTCATGCACTTCAAATTGAATGCTTCCAGGTAATACAAAAGTCAAAACTTTAGGGCTATGCATACTATATGTCCAACTGCTCAGAGTGCACTTCATGATAATGTTCCTAAATTTCCTAAATTTATTTGGGGGAGGCCAACCAGGGGATGGAAATTTCTGATAAGTAAACTAAACTACAAAACGAACTTCAGCGAGAGGAGGGCACCCCAGAAAAGCAAACGCTATCTCCTGTTGCCAGCGGTAATGACAAGAATGAAGGGGGGTTACGCGTGTAGGGGCTTGCGCCACTATTGAGCACATATGTAGGAAAGGGTCTGATGCGATGAACTAAACTGGGAACCAGGATGATACCATCTGGCGGCGATGGGGTGGGAGGTACCCAAACAACCAAGCTTGAAAGTGGTCCACAAGGTGCGACTGGAACCAACGTATAGCTTCCTGGAGGGTGGGAGTAGAGCCTGAGAGAGCATCCAAGACAATCGTGTGAATAGTCCACATAGCTATTGCAACCACTAAGGCACTGAGGGAAGGTAGTAGAGGGGAAACCATGGACAAAGCGAAGATGTCCTTAGACAGGCTGTAGGGCTGTGCCGGATACTGGTGAAAGAGACGCAGAACCTCACGCCATATCGCTTCTGAAGGAGGGCACTATTTTCAAGCGGTGAACCAAAATTCCATACTGGCCACACACGATGCAAGATGAGTGCAAAGCGTTAGAGCGCTCAGCAGTATGGTATACCCATCTCAAGCAGCGCCACACATGGTAACAAATATGCGGCTGCAGAAGAGGGTGGTGGATGTACTTCCAAATGGCTTTCTGGGCTCGAGGGAGTAGAGGATGTCCAACATGTCCAGGTAGTCCACCCTGGCTATGGTAGGGGACCTCATGGGTATCACTTCATTCAGAATGAGTTTTCTTGTACTTCCTGGGTAAACTGAGGAGTAGGACGACCCCTCTGGGCGGTGTGCCCACTGATGCAAATTCTCCACTCAGCGCTCCACATGGAGAGGAGAATTCTTTTGAAGTGGGGAGACGTTCCATGTTGGCCCGCAGCAGAAGGGTGTGAGGCGAGGTATTTTACAGAGAATGGTGGTGGGCAGGATTGGTGAGGCCCAGGGCGTGGGAGAAGTTGAAGCGGTCCGCGCAAGACCAGTGCTGGGCTGAGATCATAGCGTTGGTGAATGCAGGGAACCAGGTGCCAAGGATTTTGGCGGCATGGACCTCATAGATGAGCAGTCCCATACCACCACTATGGCGAGGGCCAAACATGACATCCAGGTGTACTGGCGTTGGGAGGCCTAACCAAAGCCACCCTTGCAGAAGGGCGTATTATGACTTAAAGAAACAAGGGGAAAAGCGATGGCGTGGGCCCCAAAAAAAACTTTTTAAGGGAACATAGAGTTGCCTAGCACTACTCTTCCTGTAAGGGAGGTCTGACGGGCTTTGTGGGAAGCAAAGCGTTTTGTAACGTTGTATAGGATATGATTTTCCAACACCATTGAGGCGTACCCTCCCGCCTCAGTCACACCCCCAAATGGCAGACAGGGCCAGCGGTGGGGCTTGGCACAAAGGGGAGCACAAGCGGGGCAGTGTGCGGTGGGCATGGCAAGCTATCCCATGAGTAAGTTGTTGAAGCAGGTAGAAAACGGGGTGTTGGCTACCAGCAGGCTTAATGCCAACCAAGGAGAACAATTTCGGTTTTGGAGGCGTATAGTGCAGCATTACTTACCTGGGAGTAAACCCGGATAGTAGCTTCAAGCGCGCGTGCATCATGATTGTTAGACACCCTAACCACACAATGATAAACAAATGCCAACATCTTAATTGGTGCTTGGCCTTGCACATGGACACCAGTAAGGCGGGCATTCACATTGCAAAGAAGTGGGCAAGGCTGAAGTTATACAAGAGTGGGCTTAGAGGGTCCCTTTGGCGTAGGCCCCTTTGGCGGCAAACTACATCCGTGAGGAAGCCATTGCTACGCACAGCCATTGTGACATATTCCGTGAGCAACATCACCCAATTAATGAAAAAATAAGGGAGGTGGGACTTGTGGAGGGAGGCTGTGAGATACTTAGTTGACTCTATCATAGGCCTTCTGCTGGTCTAAAAAAACAAGTGCTCCATGAAGCTGTGGATTGACAGAAATTGGCTACGGTGTGTATGTTGTCCTAAATAGACCTTTTGGGAATGAAACTAATTTGTTCAAGGGAAATGAGAGCAGTGGCAACAACCCCAAGATGGTTTGCCATGATTTTAGTAGAGGTTTCTGTGTCTGTGTTAGTAAGTGAAATGGGGCGCCAGTTGGCCAAGTCCAGCTTATCTCCTTTCTTGTACAACGTTATCATGAAGGCCTCTTGCCGTCCAGGAAGGAGGCGCGTTTCCATAAGACATTAGTTTATAGAGGTAAGCAGCAAGGAGGAAATATTTGAAATTTTTTTATAGAACTCATAAGGAATGCCATCTGGACCTGGGTATTTCCTGTACGGTGCACTGTAAATGGAAGACCAGAGTCATCCCAAGAGATCAAATTCATCAACTCCGGAAAATGGGAAATGGTGTAGATATGTGCACTTTCAAGAAAATTGTCTACTTCAGCCAGTGGAACTGGATTGGAGTAATATAATTCGGAGTAATAATTTAATACTTCAATTGCCACTTCAGCCAGAGTATCTGAAATTTAGTGGTCTGGCCTTCCCGCCTGTGTGCAGGCCAAGCTTTGGCGCGGTGTGAATTTTTTGAAAAAAGGTAAGCGGAACATGTATCACCTGCTGCATATGCTTTGCTTTATAATGAACACAAACCCAATGCTTGTGTTGTCTTACCAGTGCATTGAGGCGAGCGGAAACTTATGCCCACTTGTGACCCCAAGCTGGGCTGTAGCCTGCCATTAGGACATTGAATCCCAGATGGTCCGCTTCTTCCAGTGTTCGCATAATGACTGCTGAGGCAGCCCGCAAGTGATATGATGGGATGTGGTGAGCCTGGCAGATGGTGTTTGCTTTTAAGGTTGACCAAGTGGAGATTGGGTCTGCTCATAATGGTGTGTTAAGCTCTGGAGCCAAGGTCTTGGTGTCTACCCACAAGGAAAATATTGGTGATGAGATCTCATTGGGTTGGATTTTGCACCACTTCGGCGCCTGGGCCACTGGATTGGACAAACAGAAGGAAACTGATTTCATTTTGTGGTCAGATAAATCGATTTTTTATCATGGTAAAGTGGGAAAGTTTGGATTAAAATTTCAACAGTGCGAGCATAAAGTCAATGCAGGTCATAGACCCTAGTTGGCCGTTGTGCAGATGAGGGCGAGACATGTTTGTGAGTAGCGGTGCATGATGTGGCAGAGTATCAAAATAACCCTAAGGTGGCTTTTAGAATGCGAAGTTCAACATGCCCCTGTGGGGGTGTAGGCGACGAGGGCCAGCGGTCTGTGGTTGGCTTGGTCCAGCAGTTCATGCCGCCAACAACAAATGGGTCAGGGGGTAGCAGAATGGAATTGATGGCTGAGAAGAATTGCTGATGATCTCATGCACAGGTTGGGGAATAAGTGTTAATGACAGAATGCACTTCATTATCCCGCAAAAAGGTGACTACAAAGACATGGCTGTCAAGGTATGATGTTGATGAAATAAATTTAAAACTATG
This sequence comes from Massospora cicadina, assembly GCA_022478985.1. NCBI lineage: Eukaryota > Fungi > Entomophthoromycota > Entomophthoromycetes > Entomophthorales > Entomophthoraceae > Massospora > Massospora cicadina. The sequence continues at coordinate 34,299 of JAKSZP010008508.1, read as the reverse complement.
GGTCACTAAACAAGCCCCCCACAGTGCAGTGACCAAAAAGGAAAGGGAAGGGAAGAGCATGGTTGCCCATGTTTTCTCTGCACTGCATGGATAGTGGGTTTCCTGAATGGCCGGGATGTCCATGGATAAGTTATCTTTTAAAAAACTCAGTTTTCTAGCCTGGGATGGGGAGGCCTTAAGTCCAGTGATGTTTAACGTCCCTATAGTAAAGGCTCCCCCATTGCACTTTAGGTGCAAGGGAAAGGACACCCATGCCCTTCAGCCTTCTCTTTTTCAGCACGTTGCTGTATGGCAGCATGATTATTCTGTGCTATAAAGTAAGGTTCAGTATGTGAAGCTTTTGCTGTGGGGTTTGCGTTGGCTTTTCCTTCTGCCTTTTCCCCACTGTGGGATGAATTTTTGGCGTTGTGTGCACTTGCGGTGCACCATTCCATGAAGGTGGAATTTTGGCAGGAATATTGGTGAGCAACTCAGATTCAATCGATGCTTGGTAGCATTGGTTAGGTGAAACGGACTCACTCATCAGGACTTCAGCTTGGGTGGCCCAATCTAATAGTGGAAGGATTTGCGAGCTGCTTCCACTGTGAATGACTCAATGTCCTCCTGGAGCTGGGAGGTGGGATTATAGACTCTGTTTCAGCCGCCGCCTTGGCCGCCACTCTGCAGGCCTGCTTGGCCTTCTTGCACTCCTGCGGGGATATAGGTTTTAATTGAATGTAGCACCCAGTTTCACCCCACGGGAAGGCTGCGTCTGTGTCTACTGCCAGTTCATAGTGGGCATCTTCACCACACATTGCTTCCATATTATTTCAGTTTGAGTAATGCCCTCCTTGGTGGGGCAGAAATGGGCCTTGTGGCCAAAAGCATGACAGAAAGCCCAGATAGGAGGAGAGCTATCTACAGTGACCCTGAATGGGTGGGAATCTTGACCATTAATTTCTACAAAAGCGGTTTGAGGGATTAGAGTCAAATCTTGCACTATCCCCGCGGATGGGGTGAGAACAGCAATTGCTTTGCCCGTGAACAGGTCCAGCATGAGCATAAAGCACTACATCTCGAAGGAATGAATTTCCCTGTATTTGGTGAGCCCAGCCTTCAGGAGGTGCTCCAGCACGGTGCACTTGACTGTAGTAGGTAGGAAGTCAAAAGTTACGAATATTGGTTTGATTTATTCCAGCAAGTGCGCTTTGTTTCAACTACCCATTGACCATCTGGGAGATCCACTACCACTCGCACTTTTGCAGCTTCATTTTCCACTTTTTAGTTTAGGAATCCTATATCAAGCCAATTTTCATGATTCCGATATAACTGGATGATAATCATAGGACGGCTAGGGCGGAATCACCAAAATGATATCAGATACAATTATTTGAGTGCCTAAAGAAGAGGCGATATTGGATTTAATGGGTTTCTATTGGATATAACAGGTTTTTAAATTGCCTCTACATAAGGAGATAAGGCAATAAAGTGATGTTGACATTTGATGAATACAAAGTAAATCGCCTACAATTAGGGCAACAGAGGATAAGAGAATGACTAGTTGAATTCAAGGAGAATTGCCAGAATAGAATATCCCAAGACGTGAGAGCAGTATCACCTGAAGCCACTGTATATAAGCAAGATGGGCAATTGAGAAAGGTTAGGTTGTTGATAGTAGAGAAGAAATGGAACAGCAAAATGTCGCTGTATTTAGTAAATAGAAATTAAGAATTGATTGGGGCAATTGCTCCTATTTATTTAAGTATATTTTAAGTTTCTCCGAAGGACTAACAATACTCACATCATCTATCTGTTGCTCAGTGTGTTCAGCCTATACAAACAACATGACGGATCTTAACAATACCGTCCAAATTTGTAACAGTGGTGCTCACTACAGGGCGCCCATTGATCAACCACCTAACACTCTGGAACTTCAATTGACAGCCATGCCTTAAACAAGCTGTGTTGTTGGGGAATCTTCACAGAACACCGCACCAGCTGGATATGAGGAACTCAAAGTTACCTTAGACGTGGTGCTCAAAAATCAAAATAAACTTCTTCAAGAACGAGATGCTGTTATTCACCAACTTGATAGTATGTTTAGCCAAATGCAAATCTTGGGAAAACAAAACAAAGAACTTGCCAAATGATTGATTGATACTACTAAATGGCTGCAGTGTGTAGAACAAAGATTGACCAATACCTCTTGGCCTTCTCACTGAGACAAGGATGACCATCAAGAGGGGGCATCATATGAGGAAGAATATGACAATGGTCGGAGCTACTAAACCCAGGATGGTAGTACTGGATACAAATATGAGTCAGAATGACACTTCCCTCAAAAAATGGTGGTACCGCCCATGACAGATGGTCATGCTACCCCTGAAGTGGCGGACATCCCAACTTCCGCTAATCCAGCTTTTTATAGAAAAACCACTTTTAGATCTTGATCCATTCCTCAGTATGTCCCAAAACCCCATGAATGGGATAAGGAGGTTAATATCATAAATAACCTCCATTTGACCTCAACGGGAACATTCATGGTTTCTTCATGTAGTTTGTGTTTTCAGCGGAAGGAGCCTCTGATAGATGGAAGGCTAAGTTGTTGATATCTGCCTTAGATGTTGGAAGCACTGATCAGGTCACCTGTTACCTCCCAAGTAGCTCTGCCACCTATAAGGATGTCAAGGATACTGTACCTCACCTGTTTGGGGGTACTACAAAGATGTTGCAGCAAAAATCAGAATTCTTAATGATCAGATTCCATCAAAACAAGACTCTCCTGGAGTTTTCTGATTAATTCACAACAAAAGCCCATGTGCTGATTGGAGCAGGGTACTTAGCAGAAGCCGATATGTGCATTGCTATGACCTCCGTGGTGAAGCCATATTGCGAACTTCATAATGTTATTTCACCACTTCTGGATGATTGCATACCTCTGCTCAAGATTATACAGTTTTTGCATACTGTATTCCCTAACTTTCTGCCACTGAATATGGAACGGAAAACTACAGCTGCTACTGCACCCTCTTATTCAGGAGAATACTCTCATCTGACTCCATCTCCAGTTAGTAATCCTCAGCCTTACTATAACTCTTCACCTCGTCCTCAGCTGAATTATACTCAACAGTTTGATCAGTGACAATGGGCTGACCATGAAAACTGCCAGCAACTCAGTTATCGACCAGGACTTAGCTATACTGACCATCAACAATAAGCTTACCAACCTGGGGCTGGTTATGCTGAATGACCCCAAACTTTCCAGTCCGGACCCTCTTATGATAATCAAGGATGTGGCTCTTATAGGGTTAACTGCTACTAATGTGGTCACCCTGGTCATTTGTAAAAATTCTGCCATAACCACCATGGGAACTACATACACCAAGATCAATACTATCAGGGAAAAAGATGGAGTGGAGTAGAGATGGGACCCTCTAACTCAGCGATACCAACTCAAAATGTCCCCAAATCAATAGTTTCTACTTTGTGGAATTCCCTCAGTACAATGACGGACTTTTATATCAGCAGCCACTTGGAGGAGCTTCAGGATTTTAACCAGATGAATCCTTCCAAAAGTATCCAAATTAGGGTTTCAGTTAGTTGGGCACAATTGCTGGCTAATCGCCTAGTTCAATAATATTTAATGTTATATGTTTAATTGAGTTTAGGTTTAGCGGAAGCTGCGTTTGCTGCCAAAATGCCATCTGAAGATCGTTGTGGGAGTTTCCAGCAGAAAGCTGATGAATCCGTTACAAATCATCCAATTTGGGTATGCCAATAAATTTAGAGCACCGGCAACTCATACCAAGGATGCTCAAAAATTTTATTAATGATGAATTTATATACAATCAACCAGTGACTATGCTGAGGATGGATTGACCTAATAATAATATCTGGTGATCAGATGAGCATATATAGAGGGAATTGCTATGAAAGTATGAATAAATAGTTTACCATCTGATAGAGTTTTTGGATCATGAGGCCAATGGGAACTCCATTATTTGATTGGCCAAAGAGCACTTAACGCAGTAGCCCTGAAAGTAGTATAAATAGTCAATTCATTCCCTCCTAATAAACATCTCTCTTGCACCATTATTACTTTTACGTTAGTAGCAGCTAACACCCTGTGAGGTAGAAGTAGATAGGTTAGGGGATCCCTGATAGGTGCGGTTGATCACGCCTGGAGTGGCCAGCGCAGCCAGCTCCCATACCTCCTCCTTATCTTACTTTTACTTCAGTAGCGGCTAATACCCAGTGAGGTAAAGTAGATAGTATAGGGGTTGGTACGCCAATGAAGGCGAAATAGCAAAGAGCCACCAGTATTCATACTAGTTGGCCTGGCACACTAGCAGAGCCCAGGGTCAATTTCATGACGAAAATAATCGCAGTAACCCAAGCTCAAGCTAAGGCGGCGGTGGAAGAAGAGTCCCCCAAACAACCAAAGCCATATTCCTGTTAAATGCTTGATCAAGCTTCCTTGGACAAACTTGATTCTGCCGCGGATGCGCCAACTCTGAAAGGAGTAAACGTCGCCCTTCTGGTAGATGCCATTGTCAAAATATCCCCCAAGTCGGTGAGGGGATAATGAGTTTTTTAAAGAGAGCTCATAAATGTTCACTTACTAAATAGTCAAGATTCTTCTTATTCTGATTGTACGTACTGTGATATTTTTGATGCAAAAATAAGAGTTCACATTATAATAGATACTGGTGCTTCAATCAGCACAGTTTCCACTAAATTTATGGCAAAATTGACGTTAAAACTTGATGTGGACCATCGAATGGTGTACAGAGCTGCTGGAGCAGTAAGCACTGTCTCTGAGGGGGCTTACAGTGCGCTACCTTTGCAATTTGGGTCTATTGTCGTTATGGCCCTGGCAATTGTACTGCCAGATGAAAACTATGACCTATTAATCGGGACCACTTTCCTACGCCATTTCAGGGCTGTCATTAATATGATGGAGGAGACCCTCGCCATTATGAGTCAATGGAACCCAATTTACTTTACCACTAGCAGAGTACCGAAGGATCTGGTGCATATGAGCCATTTTAACCTGGCCTATAGTGATGGGGTGATGCCAGTTTGGTATCATCGACTTAAGCAAGACTCAGCCCCTACCCCAGCAGAAATACAAATATCTAGGGATACCTCTTTGAGCGGCAGGGCCCATATCTATACCTTCTGGCCATCAAGTCCTAGTGAACTCTGAGTTGGAACTGGAAGTGACAAGTGGGTTATATGGGGAAGTCATTGGGCCCTATCATCAAACATGGTTTGAGCCACATGTGGCTCCAGAGATCATACTTCTGGGACATGGGGAGATTAAGGCTTTGTTAGCAAACCTCCAGAGCGAACCAATGTAAATCCTCTGACACCAATTTGTAGCATATTTACATCTGATTTCAATAGATGAGTCCTTCATATTCATGATTTTGGGTCATTGGATGAATTCAGTCTACTGGTCAAGACACCTGCCGATGTACTAATGGTGGTACTGTGAAGTAACTTAATAAACTATTGGAAGAACAAAAAGACGAAGCAATAGCTTTATTTCAGAAGTATTAGGGGACTTTTGCTATCAATGATCATGACTTAGGGTGTGCTTGGGGATGGTCCATTGAGTAGACATAGGAGATCATTCTCCTATAAAGTCTCGGCTGATCAGCTGATTGTGGGCATCAGAAGAAGTTGTTATTGATGAAATTGACAAGTTGCTAGAGCAAGGGATGCTCAAAACGTCTAAAAGCCTGTGGGCTTCGCCTGTTCTAATTATAAAAAAGAAGGACGGCACTAACTGTGTAGTAATAGACTACAAGAAGCTCAATAATATCACAAAAAAGGACTCTTACCCTTTGCCAAGACTTAATAATGCTTTGGACTGATTAGGGGAGCCCATTTTTTTTCTACAATGGACTTAATATCAGTTTACTGGAAAATTGAGTTACCCCCGGGGGAACAGGAAAAATGTGCTGTAATCACCTCTAAAGGCCTTTTTCAACTGATGCGGATGCCGTAAGGGCTGTGCAACGCCCCAGATACGTTTCAGTGAGCCATGGACACTATTCTTGGTGACCTGAAACTGTCATGCGCTCTTATATAACTTGACAATATTAGAGTTTTCTCTCAAACCTTTTCAGAGTTTCTTGACCACCTAGAAGCTGTATTCTGCCAGCTGACTGGGGTGAACATTAAAACTTAACCTCAAAAATGTAACTTATATAAAGATCAGCTGGAATACCTGGGGTTTGTGATAGATTCTAAAGGGCTGAAACCACAGCTGGCTATGGTGGAAGCTATTCAGAAGATGACTAAGCCAGCTAGTAAGCGGGACATTCAGGTATTTTTAGGAATGGTCAGTTACTACTGGCACTTTATCCCAAATTTTGGCTGTATTGGGGAGCCGCTATTTGAGTTGTTAAAAAAGGACGCTGTGTTTGAATGGAAAAAACGTCATCAATCCGCTTTTGATTCACTCCATATGGCGTTGATCAGAGCACCGGTGTTACAATATCTAAACTTTGATCAAGAGATTATCATCCAGATGGATGCATCCCTCTCCGCTGTTGGGGATGTACTTTCTCGGAAAGATGATGATGTAGAGGAACATCCAGTAGCATACTGTAGTCGAAGTCTAAACTGTCATGAGCGTAATTATACTGTGACTGAGTGGGAGTGCTTAGCAGTGATCTACACATATAAGAAATTCAGAGTCTATCTGCATGGGGTAAAGTTTAAAGTTGTTACAGATCACACATCATTATGCTGGTTACAGAACGTGAAAGAACCTAAAGGCCGGTTGGCTCAATGAGATCTTAATTTTCAGGACTATTATTTCAAGATTTTCCATCGTCCAAGAGTAAAGCATCAGAAAACTTACTGTTTATCACAATTACCGACCATTTTGGTGACAGTGGACCTCAGCAACATGATGTACAATAAGATGCTCAGTGGAAAATATGATGACAAACCACCCCAGGTGATCAAAGTGTTAAATGAGATGTGAACAAATACCTTCCAATGGAATGGGGAAATGTACAAGCAGATCAGCAGTTCTACGGTGAATTTTCTGCACCCCTCAGTATGACTAGAAATCGTTGTGAGCGCGCACAAGGCATTTGGGCATGGTGGAGTTTGTAAGACTATGGAGATGTTACGCCCCAGTACTATTGGGAAAGTATGAGCTTCGATGTGCTCAAAACGATTTCCTGTTGCCATCAGTGCCAAGTGGAGAAGCCATTTTGCTGTACGACATCATATCAGTTAGTAAAGTTATATTTTGCTTAGCACACAGTTTCCCTCGAAGTTGTTGGCCCCTTGCCAACAGGAGCCAACCGTTGTAAGTACATTCTTGTGGCTATTGACCACTTGACCTGGTGGGTTAAAGCAAGGGTGATACGATACTTAAGGTCAGTTACTGTAGCCAGGTTCATGATGGAATTCATTATTCAGTGACATGGCTTCCCTCAGTTTATTCTCACTGACAACGGAACCAACTACACCTTGCACATCCTACCCAAACAGAATGAGGTTATGGTAATCCGCAGAGTTCTGACAACTCCATATCACCCTAAATCCAATGTAATGGTTGAACAGGTGAATGGAACTCTGATGAACATACTATGAAAATTAGAAATGGATCAGCCTTCCAATTGAAGCTCTCTCCTTTTTGTTGCTGTGTTCACCTATAACATTAGCTACCATTCTGCCACTGGTAAGAGCCCTTTCCAACTACTATACGGCTGGCACCTGGCTCTTCCAGCGTTACTTTATTTGTGTGTAGAAGACACCGGTGGACTGGAACCCCTTGCTATTTGACTAACCTCATAAACATTCTGATCAAACTGTAAACCAAAGCATATTTCTTCAGTTTAGCCAAGAAGATTAGGAATCAGGCCATTGAGCAGGCACGTCATAGCAGGCTGACGCTGTTCAAGGAAGGCGATATGGTTCTCTTCTATAGCCAACTTGGATTTGGGAAGAAACACAAGCTGGCCAGTATTTGGATTGGTCCGTTTGAGGTTATAGAGAAAACTGAGATTGACACGTATACCATCAGAAAACTTTAAGCGGTCAAATCATTAATTAGATACATGCAAAGTTCCTCCAACCTTACAAACAATAGGATCCTATCAAATAGTCAAGGAGGTGGTAATGTCATGATTCTGATATGTCTGGAAAATAATCGTGGGACAGTTAGGGCAGAATCCTCTGAAAATAATATCAGATACATTATTTGAGTGCCTCAAGGTGAGGCGATATTGGGATTAACAGGTTTTTATTGGATATAATGGGTTTTATTTAATTGCCTCTATATAAGGCAATAAGGCGATAAAGCAATGTCAACATTTGAAAATATGAAGTAAATCGCCTACAATTATGTGACAGAGGATAAGAGAATAACAAGTTGAATTCAAGGAAAATTGCCAGAATAGAATAGCCCAAGCCATGAGAGCATTATCGCCTGAAGCCACTGTATATAAGCAAGATGGGCAATTGAGAAAGGCTAGGTTGTTGATAGTAGAGAAGAAACGGAACAGCAAAATGTCGCTGTATTTAGTAAAATGAAATAAAAAAAGATTGGGGCAATTTCTCCTATTTAATTAAGTATATTTTAAGTTTCTCCAAAGGGCTAACAATACTCACATCATCTGTCTGCTGCTCAGTGGGTTCAGCCTGTACAAAAAACATGACAGATCATAACAATACCATCCGAATTTATAACACCTAAATATGAGGCATGGAGTATAATGTGACATACACTGCATTCAGGAAATGTGTGTACTTCTCCACAAAACTTCTCCGAAAGCGCCATTTGTTGAATATCCAGGAAGATATGCACCCCATGTTCCACTGATGATAGTGGGTGAGGGTGCGATGTATTGATGAACTGATTGCAGTGTGCTCGCCAGGCCAAAATTTCTGAGGAATTGGAAACTGCCTGTTCTTTACTGTTAATATTTATCTATGCCGCTGGATTTGCTGGGGCGTTTACAAAACATGGTTGATGTGAGGCCTACACTTTTGCCCTTATCTTTACTCGCCCAACTGCTACCTGACATTGGGTTCACACTAGTCTTCTCAACGAGATTATCAAACTTACCTAGACTTGAAATGAATATGTGCAAAAGTGTTTGCAACAAGAGAAAAGTTACTTCATGATAATGTTTGGTCAGGCGGAATGCCTTGTGATATAACTACAGTGTATGCCATACAGTTGTACAACTCGCCATTCTTCTGGAACGTATTGGCCCTTATTTCATTTAATACTTTAATGACTTGAGGTGGTTCATCTTCATACATTCCACTGAGCATCTTATCATACATGTCACTTAGATCCGCCGTAACTGCAATCTTTGGTAGCTGAAACAAGAAATCAGCGTTTTGGTGTTTTGTTCCAGTTGGTGAAGGATCTTAAAAAATCAAAATCCTGAAGATTGAGGGACCACTGGGATAGCCGCACTTCAGGCTCCTTAAGGTTCTGCAACTAGCTTAATAAAACATGATTTGTTATTACTTTAAACTTCAATCCATTCAATTAAACTTTAAATTACTTATAAGCGTAGATCACTGCTAAGCACTAATGCTCAGTTATAGTATAGTTACATTTATGGAATTTAGGCTCTGACTGCAGTATGCAACGGGGTGCTCCTCCCTCTCATCGTTATTTTGAATAAGAACGCCCATAACGAAAGTGATGCATCTTGCTGGATAATGATTTTTTATCAAAATTTGTGGTGCATAACACTTGCGCACTGATTAATGCTGTGCAAATTTTTTTAAAGAAGCATTGTTGACATCCCATCCATTCAAATGCAGCATCCTTTTTTAATAACTTAAATAGAAGGTCTCCAAAAAAACTAAAGTTGGTTATGAAGCGACTTTAGTAGCCAACCATCCCTAAAATAATTGTATATCCTGCTTACTGTTGGCGTAGTCAACTTTCTGATAGCCTCTACCTTGGCAAGTTCGGGCTTCATCCCAGTCGCATCTAAACAAACCCAAGGTGCTCCAGTTGGTCCTGAAGAAGTGACATTATGGGGTTTGATCTTAATGTTGACCTCAGCAAGCCAGTGGAAGTCCTCTTCTGTTTTGGAAACTGGAGCGCAGGAGGTCGCTTGAGGGAAAGACACAGGCAAAAGGTGATACAACAAGGCCAAGAGACCCAACAAAACGAAGAGATATCCTAAACGGTCAGTATTGTGTTTCCATATAATCCTTAGAGCAAAACGCACACCAATTGGACACAAACATCAGGGACAAGAGGTCCTGGGAGCTGGGAAGGGTGGCATAAAATCCAAGGCAAAGGCCAGAAAAATAGGAGGAGTTGGAGCCAGTGAAATAGGCGGCAGATTGGGTGGGGTCTCATGTACAGCAGGTGGTGCAAACCAGAGCGGAAAATGAACTCCAGCCATCACAGGTTTTTGGAGAGGTATATTTTTTTGTTAAAAAACAAAACTTATACAGGAAATTTGCCCAAAGCTCTAGACTTTATTAGGGTGATCAGAATATCTGAGAAAAGCAAACTCTCTTTAACCGCTCAAAGTCACTTTTGAGCGATTTTAAATTTAAGTTTATTTATCCACAGCCATCTGCCCAAACCTATTCTTTGATGTCCTTGGCTCTGCCGCCTGCCACCCCAGTGTGGGGCAGCAGTGCACCCCCACCTAGCGTTTTCCGCCCTGCAGGCAAGCGCGTTTGGATGGGTTCAAACAGCCCGCCCACTGCTTCCAACCGTTTTGTCCCCCCACGAGACCTAGCGCTCCACCTGGCGCGCGTCCACCCTTCTCGCCCCCATCCTCTCGCCCTCCCTCGCTCTGCTATTCGCTATTGCCTCAGAGTGGACTATGGGCGTTTGTTCCCATATGCCAATAAGGCAATTATTGACCTAGCCACTACAGCCTTTGTGCCAGCTGGCTTTATAGACTTCCGCCCTTTTAAGGGCTACTTTGACGTTGGTTTCCAATCTGAGGAGGATGCTGAAGCGGCAGCACAAACTCCTCTAATTTATAAAAAAACCCCATTACCACAACCCGTACTCGCCTCCCTTCAGACACCACGCTAGTGGTATCCTTTGCAAATCTCCCATCCCACCTTCCACCCCAGGTTTTGTATGACCAGTTGGTCGCGGGGCTCATGGCTTATGGCACTCAGCCCAACCTCATCTTTGCCATTCCTTCTGGTGCAGAACGCCTTGCTGCTCCTCGTGCAACAGCCACCATCATACCACACCACCCTACCATAGCCCAACAAATCCCACCCCGCGCTAGTGTAGCTGCAGAGCCTGATCATTTCTTTTGGGCTCAGGTTGATAATGGTAGGCAGATTTGTTCCCTCTGCTTTGGCCTCAACCATGCAAAAAGAGCGTGCCCTAAGGCCAAATCCGCTGATGCAGCTTCTGAGCCCCCTCTGGAGGTTCAGTATGGGGCGCTTTGCTGCCCCTCCCACCCTCCAATCTCGTTCAGTGGGCCCACATGGAAAATCAGCCCCACCCAAAACCTCCATCCTCACTCTCCCACCTAAATCTACGCCAGCCAATTAGAGCAATGCTTGGACCAACATTTGCACCCAAGCAGCTGCCCATTCGCCCAATCCTACCCACTCAAATTTAAACGCCACTATTCCAGTGAACCAAAATCCATGGGATCTATTGGCTGAAACTGACAAATCAGGTAATGTCCTCATTAGTAAGCATACAGGTCAACCTCTCTGCCATGGTGATTATGGTCAGGCAGAATTTTTCCTTCCCGACTTTGATGAAACCCCTATCCCTCGCCATTTTGCTCCTCTACCCAATACAGCCCCTTCCAAAGTGACCACCAGCTCGCCTTAGCTGCGGTGGCCTCTCCTCATTGCCCAAAACTACGCACCGCGGTGGCCCAGTCAGTGGCTCAGCTCCAGCATGGCCTGCCCACCATCTTCTTTCCCCCTGACTTCCCTGAATCTCCCTGCAGTGACATCTCAAAACTATTTGATGATGCTGAAATCGCTGTTATGAATGTCGCAACTCTTGCTTCATTCAACCCCTCAGCTAAAATCACCCGCCACAGTATCTCCCTTTTCACCCAACTTCCTGAAGCCCGCAAAGAAGCTGAAGTTCTCCTCGCAGCTTTTGTTGAAACACTTTCCCATCATTATCTTGATGCAGAAGTGGAAAACTCCTACTATGCTGACCTCAGCCCCCACTATGCAGATGCCCCAACGCCCTGGCTCTCTGCTCTGATCTGGTACTGTAACCAACACCCCTTGATCAAAGCGGGTCTTTCTGAAAACCAACCCTCAACCCCTCCTCACCCTCTGCCATGGTGGGTTAAGCAGTTTCTGCCTCCCACCTGGTTAGTGTTTGTTTTGCCGTTTTGAGTGTTTTGATCAGTACTGTCTGTCCCCTGGTCGGCGTACCTCAAATAAATCAGAATATCTGAGAAAAGCAAAGCCTTTCTTATCTTAAGACTAATTTATAGGGGGTTGCTTCACAAAGATTCCAATTGTTATTGGAATCTGATATATGCTACAAATTCTTCGTTCTTTAACAAAATCAAAGATTTTTGAATTTGGCCAGATTTTATAACCTCACTTCTTGTAATTTTTTGGGTTTTAAGTTCAATTACAGCCTAGGTTTTTGCCTCAAATAAGCTATTTTCCTCATCCCTGACTGTAAAAGCCAAAACCTATATCTTTTATCAATGACTTTAGATAGTTCATCGGTGACCCTTAAGGGTTCTTATCTCTTCCTCAAGAGCCTGTTAACTTGTCTTTAGAAGGGAGTTTATTTCCAGAAAATATGTAACTAGCTGTGACATCTTCCAGATGGGTAAGATGCTTGGAGATTTGTGAAAAGACATTGATATTGTCAAGGTACGCAAGGACATGATAGTTTCAGGTTGCCAAGAATGGTATCCATGGCCCATTGAAATGTAGCTGGGTTTTACATAGCCTTGTGGCATATGGGTCAGTTGAAAATCCCCTTGAACGTAATAATTGCGCATTTATCCTTTTTTCAAAGCAATCAGCTTGATCTGCCAGTAACCTGATATCTAATCCATTCCTGAGAAGTAACGAGCTCCGCCTAACCACTCCAGAGCATCATCAATTCAAGGCAAGGGATATGGGTCCTTTAGTGGCAACACTGTTGAGCTTTCAGTAGTCTATCACTACCTGGAGGTACCATCCTTCTTTTTGACAATTAGAATTGGCAAAGCCTATGGACTCTTCAAAGGTACTAGTATATTTTAACCAAAAACTTATTATTTTCCTCTATGACGACTTCTTCAACTGCCCTTGATTGGCAGATCAGCCATGACCTGATGGGAGGATGTTTTCCAGTGTCCAACTGATAGACCACCCCCTGAGTGCTTCCTAAATCATGGTCATCAATGGCAAAAATCTCCTAATATTTTTGAAATGAAGCTTTTCTTGATTCTTCTGTGCTTCCAATAACACCATATATTCATTGCACAATAACACAGGAAATACGCCGAGATGCATTTGACAGGCAGAACAAATATATCCAGTGACACAAACCTGTAAACCCAGATGACCTCCTCCACAGGGAAAAAATGCAGATATGCCACTGTTTGGTGTTGAAAGATTTGCATTCTTTTGTTTTATAAGTTTGCTAGTAAAACCTTGATCTCTCCAAGCCTCGGTAGTATAATGCCTGGAGCCATGTGGGATGAAGCTGCAATTTCTGAGAAAGACCAACAACTTCCTAATAAAGTCTGTATGACACTTCTACCACCAAATTAGTGTTCACCATTACTTGGTGTTTAGAAAGAATGGATATAGGCCCAGCAGCCTGGAGAGGTAGCCCTTTATAATTTTATATCTGCTGGGGAAGGCATAGTTCTTGCTCTTTAGTGATAATGACAAATTGGAATCACCTCATCACTATATAAGGTTAATATTACCCATGCGCACTGAATTTTTTAGAACTCCACTGGAGGTAAAGTAAATTGGGATCCGCTGCCCCAGAATTTCAAAGGTCTATGCATTATATCAATGATAGCCCCAAAGTTTCAGTAAAAGCGGTTCCAATTATCAGTTCATAATTATTGTTTAATAGCACTATTGCTGGGGTGTAGGAATTTAGCTTTTCTGTTCTTGCTAGTGTTTATGCCGGTGGATCCCACAAAAGTTTTAATAAATTTCATAAATTTACACTAATAAAAGACTTGAGTTTTAAGAGTTTTATTAGTAGCATGGGGTAAAAACAAAAGGGAAATCCCTTCAATATCCAACCAATCCATATTTAAACAGTATTGAGGGTTGGAAGGAATTCCAATAGTAAGTTTGGAATAGCTTGTAACTGTCTGAATTAGAAAATATGAAAATGTAGCCTATTGAAGCTTATAATGCTCACTTCGCCTTAGTGGAATAACGTATGATTTAATTAATGGTGGCATTATGTACCTGTATGGTAACACTTTAATGAGCTTCAGCCAATCCCCATCAGGGAAATTTACTTTACCTTTGAGGACCCCCACCACGCCTATAAAAGGGGAGGGTCCCCACATAGGTGTGTGAAGGGACCTGGTTGTGGCTGGGGGAGTACCATTTGATAGACGACCCAGGGTCTGTGGAGTGGTCAGATTAATCCAACTGCTCGATTTTATAGTTTTTCCTGAGTAATATTTAGAATTGTGTTACCCCAATTGGTGGGGTTCCACCGAAGATTGACCAGGGTCTTTTGGTCAGTGTAATCGTTTTTATTATTGACATTGCTCTTAAGTTCATCACAAAATTGTAAATGGCCGACATTTCCTCTTTTCAGCTGATTTTGCCCAGGACATTCTATCTTTGCAGCTGAGAGGGAAAATGTACAACATGAGGCTACAATGACAATTAATCCAAACCACAAAGGTAGCACACTATACGCTCCCTCAGATAAAGTGCTTTCTGCGCTCATGGTCCCATATATCATTTGGTAGTTTACATCAGGTTTTAACGTCAACTTTGACACCAACTTAGTGGAAACTATGTTGACTAATGCACCAGTATCTATTACTGAGCGGACTTGGATTTGGCTACCACAATGTCACAGTACATACACTCTGAATAGTAAGAATTTTGATTTTATTATGTGGACATGTACAGGATCTCTTTTTCCAAGAAATCTCATAATTCCATCTCCAACTTTGGGGTATTCTTAGATAATAACGTTCACTGGGAGGGCGACGTTACTCTTTTCAAGGAAAGTGTATCCACTGATGGGAAGTTTTTACAAGAAAATTGGTCTAACATTTGACAAGCGTATGGCTTCAGTTGCTCCAGAGATCCTTTGCCGCCATTTCCTTGTTTTGCGCTCATGTCACTATATTTTTTTGTACTAGATGGTCCCTCATGTCACTATATTCATCTCTCCAATTGGCTGATGATATAAGAATGTGTCATCATACTGAGGGACTTCTGCCAAATATTCATTAATTGGTTAGGTGGGACGTTTGGGGATAGGATAGTTAAGGTAGAGAGTCTTATCTCTACTCCGCTCTGACATTTCCTTATAGTACTGCTCCTGCTGTATGTTCTGGACCTATTGATTGGGTTAACCTCATGCCAGGTGCCCAGGGTGACCGCATAAAAACATTTAACACCATAGGGACTGCATTTTTGCTTTTTGTAAGATAAGCCTCACATCAATTAGGTTTTGGGCGATCAATGTAATTAGGCCCAGATTGGTAGTTAGGGTGTTGACAATAAGCAGGTGCAGGGCGGAAGTTGATCTTCTGGGTTTAACTCTTTGGAACCTGACATGAACAAACATATTCCTCCGGTGAAGGTTCAGAAACTGCATCAGTAGATTTACGCTCTGTATTGGGTGGAGAAAAGTGTTATGGCTTGAAAATGAAATAATTATTGGGACAAATACCCAGGACAAAGCTGCATGTCAGGAGGCCAAGAAGGTAAGTTGGCTGGCCTCCCAGACTTCAAGCATACTTTACTCTAATGGTGGGTGAAGGTGAGCTACGCCCAGTTGGTCATAAGGAAGCAAGAGAAGTTCAGCCATGTATAATAGCAGGTGCGTTAAAATGATCAGCTTTGCATTAAATAATGACAGTTCAATTCAGTTTCTCAGTGATTGGGTCTCAAAACCCGTTCAATTTTTGGAATTTCCAGCTTGGGTCATCCTCTCCTACAATTAATAACATGAGTTTGATCAATTACAAAGTATAGTTTACTGCCTGATGGAAGCATGCGCTTATTATTGCACCTCAGCTTGCACTGCATCCATCAATTGATTGTTTCCCAAATTTCCTTAAATCCCTTTTCTCAAGACCAATCTCTCTTGTTGTCTTCTTAACTCATAATAAAACCTTCTCTAGTAAACTTTATATATATATGTCACCTTGGACGAACCTGTGCGTGGACCTCTTCAAGGAGGTCTCAAGCAATGTTAACCATCTAATTGTAACAACTGTAAATCTCTCCTACCGTTCACAGTGGGACGCCGAGGTTCCTCCAACCTGTGCTGCCTAAACACTCCCACTCTGAGCACTGTGTGGGTATGAATTCCACTTTGGTGTTCAAGTCCACTTTGTTGTTAGTTCAATTTCGGTTCTACCCTCTACTGATAACCACCCTCAACTTAAGTTATTACAGCTCAAGCAGCATCTGGGGGGCTCTAGTAACTTTACTACTAATGACTAATTCCCTGGAGTTGGCACTGTGCACCATGCACTACCACGCTGGGAACAGAAGTGTTATAGACACTCTCATGACAGGAAGGTTATGAATAGACAGTGCAAAAATTAATCTATTTTAAGCTGGGGCATATCAACATCCAACGTCAGGATCATGACGTTGTAAAGCTCACGGTATGGCTTCGCTGAAGTGGTTATTGTAATGCATATGTTAGACTTAAATAAAGTCCTGCTCTATTAACGCATGGGTTTCAGAAATAAATTGATCATAAAATGCAGTGAGGGTCTCGTTATGCTGAAACCCAATCGTTAAAAACTCAGCTTTCCACTATGACATCATTGAAGTGTCCTCCAAACAACCACAGCATAATATCCTTCATTTCTTGGTATGTAATTGAACTTTTGGAAGATAACAGGTGACTTGGTTTGCACTTCCAACATCTAAGGTGGATAATATCAGTTTTGCTTTCTGCAAATCTGAGGATCCTTCCATTGAAAATTCAAAGCGCTTAAAGAACCCATGAATATTTCCATAGCAATCAAACGGAGCAGCTTATCACTAAAACCTACTAAAGAAGCTCATCCTTCCTTTTGAGCACAGCGTCCAAGGCAAGTTTGAGTTCCACATATTTGACTGGTGTAGCATGTCTTGAAGATCCCCATCTATGTAAGCCTGATGCGCCATGGACAGCTACTAAAGAATCATTTCTGTGTAATTGATCAATGGGTGCCTGTAGTGAACACCAGTGTTATAATTTTAGCGTTATGGCTGAGATACGCTAAAAGGATTACACAGGGTTAAGCCCACTGAGCAATAGGAACGACAATATGAAGATCGTCATCCCTGACACAAAAAATAAACTTGTTAAATTATGGAGCAATTTCCTCGTCAGAACTTTTTTATTTAATATAATATCTCAGCAGATACTCCCTGCTCTGCTTTCTAACTTCTACTAACAATCATCCTTCTTTAATCTACTTGTCTCACTTATATCTCAGCAACTTTGGTCAATACCAATCCTTTTGCTTAGCTATTCATTACGCTTTATTCTCTTTGGTTCTAGCAGAGATTACTATATATTAAATTCATTTTCGCTTTAGTTTGAGGCAATTACCAATTATATGTCATAAATTGACATCATATTATCATCTGATTTGAGGCAATTCACCAAACATTCGTTCAAAACTCAATATCAACCTATTGCCTTATAAATGAGGCAATTTATCGATATTTTGTACTACTCGGTTTGGCCAATCATGCCCAAGTTGCAGTAAAGACTTATTGCTTATCATCCAGTCATATCATAATCATGACATGTGCTTTTTCAGTTCTAGTCATCTGGGCTCCAGCTAATATCATCTCATCCAAAATTATGAAGAAACTGAAGTTTTGACCCAAACATGACTACAAGCTGAAGTACTTCACCGCAGGACCTGACACTACTCACACTTTAGGAGTTATTCAGTGTTGCCCTTACGCTTTGGGTGAATGGTCCTGATGGCACTGACACTGGTTTTGAATACGATCACTATTCTTTTCTATTCGTGACATAGTTTCTCTTTGAGTTTGGGAAGTAGATCGAATTCACTACTAGCACTTTGAGATTTTTGAGCTATCAACTTCTGCTGATGTTCAAGGATAAGGCTGTTAAACCTCAGAAACAATAAAAGTGCTTGGTTGAAGTGGATTAATCTAATCTAACCCATAGATTACACTTGACTGAGAGGTATAAAGCATCCACCACCTACTGTTTGAACAGAGGAAGGCTCCCACTGAGCGCTAGTGAAATCATAGAGATTTGACCAGGGGATCAATGCAGGATGACCTGTTAATTTGCCTAAAGATTCCGCCTGACGTCATATTAGGAAGTATACAGTCACTATTGAATATTCAAGCAGAAACCTATAGTACTATCAGGATTCTATGAGACAACATACTCTGGAGAGCTGAACATTGTGTTGGAAAACGTCAGTACCAAACCTATCTGGCCAAAAGAACAATTTATTTCACTGGACTGACGGACTACTTGCCAAGAGATTGGGTCTGACCATGCAGTAGGAGATTTTGATGAACTTAGGCTTGTGGTTGTGACCCTAAGCAGCAGTAGGAGCATGAACTTTTGACGAGTTTAATGATATCGTCATTACCAGCTTCAATGATTATGGTCTATGCAAGGGGGAGGTCCACAAGATAAATACCATGTCCATTATACCCTTCATGTTCAGACCCTACTGCCACTCAAAAGTAGAAGAGTTTTATTGTGCAAAAGCTCCACCACTTGGCTGAGGCTGGGCTGATTATACCGTCAAAGAGCCCATGGGCTTCTCCTTTTTTGTTGGTGCGCAAAAAGATAGTGTCAAATAGTAGCTAGGGACTACCAAATTCTAAATGTGATAACTAAGAAGGACTCATACCTGTTACCGCTCATTGAAAATGCTTAAAACACCTGGGCGGCAAATACTTTTTGTTGATGGATCTAGCCAGAGGCTACTTGATGATAGAAATTCAACAGAGGATCAGGAGAAATGCGCCCTGATCAGTAGCCAGGGGATTTTTGAGCCATATTGATGTCACAGGTCTCAGAAACGCCCCTGCTACCTTCAAGCACATTAATGATTGCATACTTGACGATCTCAAGTTAATAAAGTATTTTAATATTCTTTGAAGCCATCACAGTATTCAGCCTGATGTTTCAAGAGCAACTTTAGAACCTCCAGGTTTTCTTTACGTGGCTGCGCACATCCAACTGAAGATGAAACAAAGCAAGTGTACTACCTCAAGAGACATCTAGAGTTCTTGGGCATTTGATTGTCCCTAACAGAATTAATCATCAAGATGGAAAGTTGAACAACGTTGTGGAAATGGATCCAACAAGGAGCATGAGGGATATACAAGTGTTCCTCGGAATGGTGAGGTGCTACTGGCAGTTCATCCCCCATTTCATGTACTTGGCGGCGCCTCTTACATAACTGCTTGCTAAGGAATCAAAGTTTGAGTGGGGCCTGGAGCAAGAGAAGTCCTTCGCGAAGTTAAAGGCAAAATTGGTACAGTCACCAATCTTGGTCTTTCAGGACTTCAACAAGACATTCTACCTTTATAATGATGCAGTGACGTAGGACTTGGCGATATCTTTGCATAACTGTATGAAGATGGGGTTAATCACCCAAACTATTACTAATCAAAAGTCTAAAAAGTAAAGAATAACTATCAAGTCACAGAGCGAAAATGCCTGGCGGTGATCAGAGCAGTTAAACACTTTATTCTCTTCTGTACTGGATACATGTATAGCTGGCCATGGATCATGCATCGTTCCACTGGCTGAGAAATATGAAAGAACCCTAGGCCACCTTGGCGTTGTTCTGTACTACTCCAACGATATTATTTTGAAATGATACATTGAGCAGGAGATAAACACCTAAATGCAGATGGCTTGTCAAGATTATCAGTGTTCCACTTGCATGAACCAAAGAGCGATCACCTCTACAACCTAATTGGGTTACCAGAAGAGGCCTGGCAGGATAAGTAAGGTGAATCTAAGAGCGTCCCGAGGAGATGTTCCAAAGACACCCAGCATGTTGATGGAATTCAAAAGAGATATATAAAAATAAGGTTTAAGCTTATATTTGGCTTAGCAATCGCATGGAGTTAATGATGAATACTCACAGGTTGTGGACCATAGAAGTTTTTAAAAAAAATCCGAGATAACTTCAAGAGTTTTTTACTGGGAATGCATGTTAGACGAAGTACACCAATCCTTAAAGTTGTTCATACCTTTTGCAAGCGTTTTCACTGAAAGAAGCGATTTGAGTTAATAACAAACCTCAAAAAGTACCTTTCATTGAAGTCTTAATTTATATGGTGGGACCTTTGCTAACTTTCTACACTGGACTAGGTATTTTAATCACCTTTAACCACTTCACCTAGTGGGTTGAAGTTTCTGCAGTTAAAACATAGACCTCAAACTCTATCACTTGCTTCCTATACAGCTAAGTTATCATGTTTGGATGCACTCAGGTTTTGCTGTCTGATGTTAGGAATAACTTCTTGGATGTGGTGAAAATTCTTATGAACTTAGTGGGAGTGAAACAGTTGTCCACTATTACATAAACTCCAACCTTTAATGGGAAGTGTTGAGTGAGTAAATGGAACCTTAGGAGAATTTTTTGATAAACATGACCCCAATATAAAGTCAATATGGGATCAGTTGCTGTCTTCAGCGTTGTTGTCTTACCATTTGAGCCACCACTGAGTAATTGGGATGTCCTTTTTCAAGCCCTATATGGTCAGAAGCAGCTCTTCTGACCCTCCTATTGCTGATTATCTCAGTGGGCTAGAAGAAACCTGCCGCCTGGATGCTATCAGCAGGAGTAAGCTGAAATATTTACAAGAATTCAGTTAGAGGCTTCAAACAACATTGAAGCGACTATCTCTCAGGGACATTGGTGAGACTCAGACACATTAAGATGTCATACGTTATACTGAAGACAAGGTATTGTTTCATTACCTGTGGGGAACACAATCAGAGAAAAGAAAGGCCATTTGAACTGTACCTGAAACTATCTTAACAAAGAAAGGAGCGGAA
The DNA here is from genome assembly GCA_022478985.1 of Massospora cicadina. NCBI lineage: Eukaryota > Fungi > Entomophthoromycota > Entomophthoromycetes > Entomophthorales > Entomophthoraceae > Massospora > Massospora cicadina. The sequence goes on along the minus strand of JAKSZP010008508.1, from coordinate 13,103 downwards.
TACTCCATCCAGGATAATAATACTAAAGTTACATTTAATATAATACACTCCAGTCACCCCAGATCATTCTCCAAGTATTATCTTGAGAGTGGAAGTGTCATGGATGAGGCCGAAAATGGTGCATAAGAACATTCCTTGACAAGTGGAATGACTAGTACTTAACACCAGACTTTTAATGATATAGGAAACCAACCCACAATGTAGGGGGCAAAAAAGGCCTTTATATATATGTGGGGCAAAGGAATTTTCAGTCAAATTAGGATGACATCATAAATAATAATTTTTGCACTCACTAGTCAGAAGATTTATATTTAAAATAACTGAGGTGTGTTGACCTTAAGACAAATAAACCACACCAAGAATTTTCTAGCCAGTACAGGTTTCAAACTTGAAACCTGCACTAGGGTGGAAGCAGTTTTCCTGCCAGAATAACCACCCTTTAGAAGATTTATATTATGACGATGATGATACTGCCAAAATTTCTATAAAAATTGACCCCATTATATACATTTGGGTCCAAAATTAATTTTCATTCCAGCGATGATGCAACAAATTGAAAGACTGAATTACACTAACAATATTGACCAAGGATTGTAAGTGAATATTACCAAATCTACTAATAAGCCAAATTTGAGAGTCATTAAAAACCACGATGTGAGGTGCATTGCAGATTACCATCACTTAACATGTAGTTGAAAAGGGTTTAACAAAGTTTTGTAATAAAATTTATTTAAAGAAGGTATAATAACCAAAAACATTTAAGTGAGGACTAGTACAAATGCTTATGAACTTCAAAGTTTTTGAATAACCACTGGGAGATGGAGCTTATGGGTACAAAGGATTATACAAAATGGGAAAAGGTACAAAAGCAGTAGTTAAAAGACGTTTGACAAGGGATATTATATATCCCCCTATTGAAAATCCATAATATAAATAATTTTCAATAATTTTCATTCATTTTTTTCTTGATTTTCCCTTGAAGTATAAAGTACTTCACTTTTTACATTATTAAAAAACCTTTCCACATAATTTAAAGTTTATCCTTTAATTGCACTTATAGTTTTTTATATGATTTAATCAACAGTAACCAGTCTGAGATTAACCAAAACATACAGAATACAGTAACTAGTCTGAAATCTGCTTTGTTTGGAAGAAGATAATCTCTATTGCGATACCTTGAAAATGAGCTGCCAAGGGAGAGGTGGGTTGGCTTCTGTCAAGTCCTTAGGGCCAACTTACTAAAACATGTCTTATAGTGTCTACAAGATTCTTGCCATGGGTGCAAAGAGTCTAATAAAGTGATCAATGTTACAAGAAGTAGAATCAGATGAGAATTTGCTCTATTAAAATGATTGTGATCTTAAAGAAGGCTGTCTTGTGCTAATATGTGCAGAGTAAACCCCTTGAGCATTGGATTTTCCTCACATGTTAAGTGAGACAAGGTTGGCGAGCTGACTGTTCCCACCAAGCTTTTATGGACGCCAAGTTTGACCAAATCATTTTGATACTCCATAATCTAGAAAATCAACAATAAGAGATACAGCATAAGATTGAGAATCAGGTTAAAGAAAAACTTGGAATCTACAATATAAGGGAAGTTGAGCTACCCTAGCCATTTTACTCTAGTGTGAAACTCTCCAAGAAGATAACGATTTCCTCTATCAAGTAAAACACATTTGAATCCATCCTGTTCTAGTTGTAGCTAAGCCCTCTAAAGCTGAATGACTTTCTACTGCAGCTTACAGGTCCTTTTATACAATTGTTATTTCCTAAAAAACATTTTTTAAATAAAAATATGTCTTGGGAATAAAGAATATTTATAACTTTCTATCTGTGTATAAATGAGCTATGGAACTGAACACTTACAGACAAATGGTGTAACATATGCAAACTACCTCAATATTGTCACCTGAAAAAATATGATGTCCTAGATACAGATATATGTGTTACTTTTTATCAAGTAAAGGAGGCTCTCAAAAGAAAAATTTGTGTGCAATTTAACCCTGTCTAGCAAAAAAAAAAGATTATATGCGCATACAGCCTAATATGGGATGTTGTGTCAGATTTTGTAAACTTTATCACAAAGCTTAAACTTTTCCTTCTTCAATAAGGTTACACTGGATAATGAGGTTGATGTCAATGTATTCAGTTTTCTCTTTAAAAAACATCACGTTACACTTGCAAGGGATAAAGAAGCTAAAATTGTAGCTTGACATCAAGAAAGCCATTTTGGGACTCCCCTGCAAGAGATACGTCAAAGCTCATCTTTTAGAATGATTATACTCCACATCATGATGTTAGTCAGACTTGAAGCCTTAATCAGACTTAATACTTTTACCTATTGTGCGTTACTTACCACCAGAGAGTCTTTGTTGGAATAAAAAAGTTAAAGATGCGAAAAGAGACGTCAGCCTAGGGCGCAAGACTCCTTAAACTGAAGATATTGCGCTTAGACAGAATTTAAGAGCTCTAAATCTGAGTAATTTATTGTTCTTGCTTCTGATTAGATCAACTCCCTGACTCATTAGATGTATATTTTATTAGATACCTCTTATTCTGTTACTTTGGTAAACCTTCTATTACTGATATCAAGACTTTGAATTTAATATTATTATTTAAATCACACACATTGGCTCCAATGTTTTTGAATTGAAGTGATGATACATAAATTGAAGGTAATGGCTACAACCAGCTTGCAACCTTTGTTTGCTTAGCTTATGGAGCCTTATCACTTCATAGGATTCTATTACGCACAGATTAGCCGCCAGACAACCTTTGCTAAGATCACAATCCTCCTGTAGAGCAAATGCTCCTCTGATGCTACCCCTTGTAGCATCAATAACTTTATTAAACTCTTCACGCCCATGGAAAAACACTCGTAAATACTCTTAGACATTTTAAAGTATGTTGGCCTTCAGGACTCAATGAAAGCCAATACAACCTCTCACTTGGCAGCTTGGCTCCAAAGTATACACAATAGAGAGCATCTTATTCCAAACAAAACAGATCTGAGATTGATTACTGTATTAAGTAAATTTGGTTAATCCCATTTGGTTATTGGTGAATAATTCACTTAAAAAACTATAAGTGCAAGTAAAAAATAAACTTGAGATTGTAAAAAGATTCTTTAATAAAAATAAAAATTGAATATCTATACTTCAAGCAAAAAATAAAAATTTTAATGAAAAATTGAAAATTATTTGTGATTTGGGTTTTGATAGACGATATTTTCTTGATCCCTTAGTCAGGCGTCTTCTGAATGCTGATTTGGTAACTTCATCAATTTGGGATAACTCTTGTAAATGTGAGCTCCATTTTGTGGTGGTTTCCATTAACTTGATGTTCAAGGGCCTTTGAAATGGTTTCCACTTATTGGGTTTTTAGCTATTATGTCCACTATAGATATTATTTAATTACCAAATTTGGTAAAGCCCTACTCAACTTCAGGTTTAAGCGATGACACTCCTGTGATGCACCTCACATCAGGTTTCAAGTGACTCTAGAATTTGGCTGATTACCAGAATTAATAATATTCATTTTTAATCCTTGGATGCTTTTGTTGGCATAGTTTGGTCAAAATTATCATTTCATCAGCGGAATGAAAGATATTTTGGCCGCTTGAAGGTATATGAGCAGGTCAATTTTCAATGGGAATTTTAGCAGCGACATCATCTCCATAAAATATATCTTCTGACACGTCAGGGTATAATTAATTCGCATGATGTCATCCAAATTTATCTCTAAAGAGTCTTTACTCACCCACATCTATAAAAGGCTTTTTTGAATCCATCCATGATGGTTTGGTCGCCTTTAACACCATAAGTCTGGTGTTTAATAGTCATTTCACTAGACAAGGAATGATCTTATGCAACAATTGAGTCTCATCCGTGACACTTCCCTCTTGAAAAAGACCTGAGGAATGATCTGAGGTGCCTAAAGTGTATTATATTAAATGTAACTTTAGTATTATTATCCTGGATGGAGTATTCCGCTCCTTTCTTTGTTAAGATAGTTTCAGGTACAGTTCAAATGGCCTTTGGATCTCTGGTTGTGTTCCCCACAGGTAATGAAACAATACCTTGTCTTCAGGTTAACGTATGACATCTTAATATGTCTGAGTCTCACCAATGTCCCTGAGAGATAGTCGCTTCAAAGTTGTTTGAAGCCTCTAACTGAATTCTTGTAAATATTTCAGCTTACTCCTGCTGATAGCATCCAGGCGGCAGGTTTCTTCTAGCCCACTGAGATAATCAGCATTAGGAGGGTCAGAAGAGCTGCTTCTGACCATATAGGGCTTGAAAAAGGACATCCCAATTACTCAGTGGTGGCTCAAATGGTAAGACAACAACGCTGAAGACAGCAACTGATCCCATATTGACTTTATATTGGGGTCATGTTTATCAAAAAATTCTCCTAAGGTTCCATTTACTCACTCAACACTTCCCATTAAAGGTTGGAGTTTATGTAATAGTGGACAACTGTTTCACTCCCACTAAGTTCATAAGAATTTTCACCACATCCAAGAAGTTATTCCTAACATCAGACAGCAAAACCTGAGTGCATCCATGCACATGATAACTTAGCTGTATAGGAAGCAAGTGATAGAGTTTGAGGTCTATGTTTTAACTGCAGAAACTTCAACCCACTAGGTGAAGTGGTTAAAGGTGATTAAAATACCTAGTCTAGTGTAGAAAGTTAGCAAAGGTCCCACCATATAAATTAAGACTTCAATGAAAGGTACTTTTTGAGGTTTGTTATTAACTCAAATCGCTTCTTTCAGTGAAAACGCTTGCAAAAGGTATGAACAACTTTAAGGATTGGTGTACTTCGTCTAACATGCATTCCCAGTAAAAAACTCTTGAAGTTATCTCGGATTTTTTTTAAAAACTTCTATGGTCCACAACCTGTGAGTATCCATCATTAACTCCATGCGATTGCTAAGCCAAATATAAGCTTAAACCTTATTTTTATATATCTCTTTTGAATTCCATCAACATGCTGGGTGTCTTTGGAACATCTCCTCGGGACGCTCTTAGATTCACCTTACTTATCCTGCCAGGCCTCTTCTGGTAACCCAATTAGGTTGTAGAGGTGATCGCTCTTTGGTTCATGCAAGTGGAACACTGATAATCTTGACAAGCCATCTGCATTTAGGTGTTTATCTCCTGCTCAATGTATCATTTCAAAATAATATCGTTGGAGTAGTACAGAACAACGCCAAGGTGGCCTAGGGTTCTTTCATATTTCTCAGACAGTGGAACGATGCATGATCCATGGCCAGCTATACATGTATCCAGTACAGAAGAGAATAAAGTGTTTAACTGCTCTGATCACCGCCAGGCATTTTCGCTCTGTGACTTGATAGTTATTCTTTACTTTTTAGACTTTTGATTAGTAATAGTTTGGGTGATTAACCCCATCTTCATACAGTTATGCAAAGATATCGCCAAGTCCTACGTCACTGCATCATTATAAAGGTAGAATGTCTTGTTGAAGTCCTGATAGACCAAGATTGGTGACTGTACCAATTTTGCCTTTAACTTCGCGAAGGACTTCTCTTGCTCCAGGCCCCACTCAAACTTTGATTCCTTAGCAAGCAGTTATGTAAGAGGCCGCCAAGTACATGAAATGGGGGATGAACTGCCAGTAGCACCTCACCATTCCGAGGAACACTTGTATATCCCTCATGCTCCTTGTTGGATCCATTTCCACAACGTTGTTCAACTTTCCATCTTGATGATTAATTCTGTTAGGGACAATCAAATGCCCAAGAACTCTAAATGTCTCTTGAGGTAGTACACTTGCTTTGTTTCATCTTCAGTTGGATGTGCGCAGCCACGTAAAGAAAACCTGGAGGTTCTAAAGTTGCTCTTGAAACATCAGGCTGAATACTGTGATGGCTTCAAAGAATATTAAAATACTTTATTAACTTGAGATCGTCAAGTATGCAATCATTAATGTGCTTGAAGGTAGCAGGGGCGTTTCTGAGACCTGTGACATCAATATGGCTCAAAAATCCCTGGCTACTGATCAGGGCGCATTTCTCCTGATCCTCTGTTGAATTTCTATCATCAAGTAGCCTCTGGCTAGATCCATCAACAAAAAGTATTTGCCGCCCAGGTGTTTTAAGCATTTTCAATGAGCGGTAACAGGTATGAGTCCTTCTTAGTTATCACATTTAGAATTTGGTAGTCCCTAGCTACTATTTGACACTATCTTTTTGCGCACCAACAAAAAAGGAGAAGCCCATGGCTCTTTGACGGTATAATCAGCCCAGCCTCAGCCAAGTGGTGGAGCTTTTGCACAATAAAACTCTTCTACTTTTGAGTGGCAGTAGGGTCTGAACATGAAGGGTATAATGGACATGGTATTTATCTTGTGGACCTCCCCCTTGCATAGACCATAATCATTGAAGCTGGTAATGACGATATCATTAAACTCGTCAAAAGTTCATGCTCCTACTGCTGCTTAGGGTCACAACCACAAGCCTAAGTTCATCAAAATCTCCTACTGCATGGTCAGACCCAATCTCTTGGCAAGTAGTCCGTCAGTCCAGTGAAATAAATTGTTCTTTTGGCCAGATATGTTTGGTACTGACGTTTTCCAACACAATGTTCAGCTCTCCAGAGTATGTTGTCTCATAGAATCCTGATAGTACTATAGGTTTCTGCTTGAATATTCCATAGTGACTGTATACTTCCTAATATGACGTCAGGCGGAATCTTTAGGCAAATTAACAGGTCATCCTGCATTGATCCCTGGTCAAATCTCTATGATTTCACTAGCGCTCAGTGGGAGCCTTCCTCTGTTCAAACAGTAGGTGGTGGATGCTTTATACCTCTCAGTCAAGTGTAATCTATGGGTTAGATTAGATTAATCCACTTCAACCAAGCATTTTTATTGTTTCTGAGGTTTAACGTCCTTATCCTTGAACATCAGCAGAAGTTGATAGCTCAAAAATCTCAAAGTGCTAGTAGTGAATTCGATCTACTCCCCAAACTCAAAGAAACTATGTCACAATTTGAAAAGCATAGTGATCGTAAACAAAAGCAGTGTCAGTGACATCAGAACCATGCACCCAAAGCTTAAGGCTAACTCTGAATAACTCCTAAAGTGTGGGTAAAGTTGGGTGCTAGGTTTTTTAGCATAAACAGTTCGATTTCCCCAAGCTGGTGTGCACAGGGTAATAGCTACTGAGCAACAGAATCGGACAATATGCGGATCGCCAACACTTTTTAATACAAAAGATATATTATATGTAGCAATAACCCCAATTAACACTTTTTATTATAATTTAATAGATACAGAACTTATCTGTGGACTACCAAAAAAACCTCCTACTCTCATTCTTCCACTCAACTCTTATCTCAGTATTCCAACTCTAATACATCCTCTGCTTAGTAATCTCCTATTTGTTCCCTTTTAGGATTTTTCTTTATCTCAAGGTTTTAGCAGAATCCCTCAATTTTCCAAACTATTGTACTTTGATCAATTTGCTTAATATAATACAACTTTCCATCAATAATGAGGTTCGCCTCAACTCTAATTTCAATTCCCCAGAATTTAAAGTTTATAATTCAGTAATATCAACTTCCTCAAAATTAACTCCCCCTTTGACTGGAAAATATGCTCCTATTGCTTATATGCTTAAAGGAACTTTGCGTGAACTCAGTTGATAATCCAGCCATCTGCAGGTTCCTTAACGGTTAAGGATTTGATACCAGTCTTCTTGATTATTTTAAACGTCCCAATCCAAATGTTTAAATTTATTGCGGGGAAGGCCGACCATGGGACGGACACTTCCGAATATGACTCAGACGAGACAAAACTCAGTACCAGGTGAGGCACCCCAGAGAAGCGATGCTATCTCTTGTTGCCAGCGGGAACGCCACTTATGGGAAGGGGGAGGGAACGTGTGTAGGGGGCGTAGCCACTATTGAGCACGTGTGGAGGAAGGGGTCTGATTTGATGAACCAGACTGGGAACAAGGAGGAGACCAGCTGCCAGCGACGTGGTGGGAGATATCCAAACATCCACGCTTGAAAGTGATCCACCAAATGAGACCGGAATCTGTGGACAGCTTCAGGGAGGGTGGGGATGGATCCGGCGATTGCATCCAAGACAATCGTGTGGATAGTCCACATGGCGATTGCAACCACCAGAGCACGAAGGGAGGGTGGGAGGGGGAGGCCATTGATGAAGCAAACATATCTCTTGACAGACTGAAGGGATGTGTTTGATCCTGGCCTAGCAGACGTTGGACTTCGCGCTATATTACTTTAGAGGTGGGGCACTTCTCCAGGCGGTGAAACAGCGTTCCATACTGGCCACACACGACACAGGATGAGTGTAAAGCGTTAGAGCGCTCAGCTGTACAATACACCCGCCTCAGGCAGCGCCACACATGGGAATGGACTTGAGGCTGCAACAGAGGATGGTGTGCGTATTTCCAGATAGTCTTTTGGGTCTCAGTGGAGTAAGGGATGTCCATCATGTCCAGGTAGTCCACCCTGGATAGGACTTGGGGTCGAATGGGGATCACGCCATCATGGATGGGTAGCCCCTGTACCTCTTGTGTGAACTGAGGAGAGGGGCGGCCTCTTTGGGTTGTATGTCCACTAATACGAATTCTCCACTCTGCGCTTCGCATGGAGAGTAGGATTCGTTTGTAGTGGGTTTTTGTCCCGTGAGGACCTGTGGCTGATGTGTGTGATGCAAGGTATTTCATCAGGGAGTGGGGGTTTGATGGGTTGTTGGGGCCCAAGGCTCGGGAGAAGTTGGAGCGGGCCGCGCGGGACCAGTGTTGGGATGGGAGTGTAGGAGCAGTGACGGCCGCAATCCAGGTGCCTAGGATCTTGGCGGCATGGGCTTTGAAGTCAAGTAGGCCCATGCCACCATGATGATGAGGGCCAAACATGACCTCTAGCCGTACTGGTGGAGGGCGGCCTGACCAAAGCCAACCTTGTAGCAAAGCATACAGGGATTTGAAGAAGCTTGGGGAGAAGGGGATGGCGTGGGCTCCAAACCAGACTTTGGATAGGAGCATAGAGTTGGCAAGAAAAATCCTGCCAGTGAGGGTAGTAGGGTGGGCTCTGAGAGAGGCGATTCGCTTCGTCACGTTGTCCAGTATATGGCCCTCCATTACTGCTGACGCGTATCCTCCTGCCTCCAACCACACGCCCAGATGGCGTACCGGTCCTATGGTAGGTCGCGGCACAAAGGGGAGCACCAGTGGAGCGGTGTGTTTTGAGTTAGTAAGGCGTGGACTTGGGCGAGCAGCTGGGCTGGGTTGGGAACTACTTGCTGGGGCCCAGCAGTTCTGAAACCGACCAAGGAGGATGATTTTGGTTTTGGAGGCGTTCAGTGCCGCGTTGCTTACCCAGGAATATTCCTGGATGAGGGCTTCAAGCGTGCGTGCATCTTTATTATTAGACACCCCCACCACGCAATCATCTGCAAATGCCATCATCTTGACTGGGGTTTGGCCTGGCACATGGACCCCAGTGAGTTGGGCATTCACATTTCGCAGTAGTGGGTCAAGGCTGAAGTTGTATAAGAGTGGGCTCAGGGGGTCCCCTTGTCGCAGGCCCCTTTAAGGATGGACTAAATCCGTTAGGAAACCTGGGCCACGCACAGCCATTGTTGAAGATTCCGTGAGCAGCATCACCCAGTTAATGAAGCAGGGAGGTAGGCGGTTTGTTGGAGGCAGGCCCTAAGGTATTCCCAGTTTACTCTATCATAGGCCTTTTGTTGGTCCAAGAATACAAGTGCCCCAGAGGCTGTGGACTGACACACATAAGCCACAGAGTGCACGTTATCCCAAATCGACCTTCTGGGGATGAAACTGAATTGTTCTGGAGAGATGGTGGCAGATGCTACAGTCCCTAAACGGTTAGCCATGATTTTTGTTAAAATTTTGGTGTCTGTGTTTGTTAGAGAAATGGGGCGCCAGTTGGCTAAGTCTAGCCTATCCCCTTTCTTGAAGAGTGTGACTGTAAAAGCCTCATGTCCTCCTGGTAGGAGGCGCATTTCCAACAGGCTTTGGTTGAGTGAGGCTAGCAGCAATGGGGATATGTATTTAAAATATTTTTTGTAGAACTCATATGGAATGCCATCTGGGCCTGGGCATTCTCAGTTTGGTGCACCGCAAATGGTAGTCCATAATTCGTTTGGAGTAATTAAATTCATTATTTCTGGGTATCGAAAAATGGTGCAGATATGAGCTCTGTCAAGAAATTCCGCCATTCTGGCTGGCTGAATTGGTTTGGCTCAGTATAACTCAGAGTAATATCTTTGCATTTCGATTGCCACTTTGGCCAGTGTGTCCACGATAGAATTATCCGATCTTTGCACCTGTGTGCAGGCCACGCTCTGGTGTGGTGCAAAAATTTTTTTGAAGAAGTATGCGGTGCACTTGTCGCCTTTAGTGATGCGTGTGGCCCTGTATTGGACACAAACCCGATGTTTGTGTTGCCTTTCAAGTGCGTTGAGGTGTGGTGCTGCCTCCGCCCACTTCTGGCCCAATGCAGGGCTATATCCTGAGGCTGGAATGTTGGACTCCAAGTGGGCCAATTCCGCCAGCGCGCGTGATATAACCACCGATGTGGCTCGTGAGCATCTGGATGAGAGATGGCAGTAGTGGCAGATGGTGACTTTTTTGAAAGTTGCCCATGTGGAAATGGGGTCCGCGCAAAACGGTGCAACAAACGATTTTGCCAAAGTTGCCTCTTCCACCCACGTGGAAAATCCTGGCGACGCAAGCTCTGGGGGGTGGATTTTGCACCAATGTGGGGCCTTTGCAACTGTGACAGGTAAGTGGTATGTTATTGAGACCAGTCGGTGGTCAGAGAATTCCATTTTTGTTGTTTTGAAGTGGGAGATGTGGGGTTGGAATTTCGCCGGCGCTAGAATAAGGTCAATGTGGGTCATGGACCTTAATTGGCCATTGTGGATGTGGGGACGCATCATGTTTTTGAGCAGTGGGGCATGTCACAGCAGCGCATCCATTAACCCAAGGGTGGCTTTTAGAACGCGTAGTTCTATGTGACCCTGTGGGGCGTGGGGTGAGGGCGGCCACCGGGTCCGTTGGTGAGGTTAGCCAACAGTTCATGTCACCGATTAGGAAAGAATTGGGGGTAGCGGGATTTGACCGACAAGAAAAATTCTGACGCTCTTGTGCACCGTTTGGGGCGTAAATGTTGACAATTGTGTGTGCAACATCAGCCCAAGAGAAGGTGACAACGAGCACTCAGTCATTTAGGAATGTTTCTGAAAATGTAAATTTGAAAAAATTGTTTTCTGAATTAGCACCCCACAGTGCTTCGACCAAAAGGATAGGGATGGTAGGAGCATTGTTTTCCAAGCATCCTCGGAACCTCGTGGACAGTGGGTTTCCTGGATGGCCAGGATATCCACGGGTAAATTATTTTGTAAAAAACTCAGTTTCCTAGCCCGGGACGAGGAGGCCTTAAGTCCAGGATATTCAGCGTCCCTAGAGTGAAGGTTTCCCTTCGCACCTAGGTGGGGTGGGCCCCCTGGCCCACCAGCCTCTTCCAGGTCCCCACGGGCTTTCACAGCAGTGCGGGTATTAGCAGCAACGCAATCGGGGTTTTTGTTAATTTTTGCAGAAAGAGTCACATTGGCTTTGGCCTTCGCTTTTTGTTTTCCCGACATCGGACAAAATTTTTTGCGGTGCGGATAAGTTTGGTGCACCTTCGAGTGGGGCAAAACTTTTTTTTTGGTTTGGATAGGTCCCAAGTCAGTCTCAACCGGGGCTTGGGTGCAGCAATTGGGTGAGATCGAATCTCCCATCAGATCCTCGGATTGAGTGGCCCATTCGGCTTGGGCCTCCCAATCTGATTGGGTGATGGATTCCTGAGTTGCTTCCACCGCGAAGGTCTCCATGTCCTCCTGGCGTTGTGAGTGTGGGATGGTGGTGATGACCTTGGCTGCTTCCTTGGCTGCAGTCCTATGGGCCTGCTTGGCCTTCTTCCACTCCTGCAGGGAGATGGGCTTTACCAATAGGTAGCAGCCTTGTGCTCCCCATGGGAAGGCCTCTTTAGTGCTTGCGGTTGGTTCATAGTGCGCCTCTCCGCTGGCCATGGCCGCCGAGGGGTGCTCTTGGAATGTAACGCCCTCTTTAATGGGGCACATGCATGCCTTATGGCTGAATGCGTCACAGTGGGTGCAAATGGGGGGCGCGCTGTCCACAGTTACCCAGAATGGGTGGGTGGTATGCCCTGTGATGTCAATAAAGATGGAGTGCAGGATCTGGGTTAGGTCCTTCACAATCTCCTCAGATGGGGTCAGAACTGCAATGGCTTTGCCGGTGCACAGGTGTGGCATCAGCGTGAAACGTTGCATTTTGAAAGATTGTATTTCGCCGTATATGGCGAGACCATCTTTCAGGTGTTGCTCCAAAATATCACGTTTTACTGTAGTAGGCAAAAAGTCAAACGTGAGGAAAATTTGGTTCGATTTTGTCCATCTGGTGCGTTTAGTTTCGATGACCCGTTGCCCTTCGGGGAGGTCGACCACTACGCGCACCGCTGCAGCCTCGTCTGCTGCTATTTTGCTTTCAAAACCTAGGTCCAGCCAATTGCGTGACATGGAGTGAGGTGCAACGTACACCGCGGTTGGGAAAATTTTGTGTACATCTTCACAAAATTTTTCCCATAGGGCCATTTTTGGATGTCCAGATACACACGGACTCCAAATTCCGCGACGAAAGTGGCTGGGAATGTGGCGTATTGATGTACTGGTTGCATGTGCTTGCCACGCGAGTATCTCTGGGGAAATTGTGACCGCCGGTTTTTTTAAATTTTTTTTCTATTCCGCCAGATTCTCCAGGGCGTTTTGAACGATTAGAGGCCGCGGGGCCTTCCGCCTGCTCCTCTTGCTTTGCTTGCCCAACTGCTCCCAGACATGGGCGCAGACTAATCCCCTCTATGAGATTATCAAACTGGATTTAGTCTTGAATTGAATGGGTTGCAAAAGTGTTTGCAACGAGAAAGAAAAGTTTTAATAATAAAAAAGATTCTTGAGAAGAACTTCTGGGCTTTGAAGAAAATTCAAAAAATGCAAGAGTCTTTTTAAAATACACA
>JAKSZP010008507.1:0-49530 GCA_022478985.1 Massospora cicadina | reverse complement strand
CTTACAGCCAAGAGGTTATGAGCAAAATAATGAAGGCAAACATAAATGAGTATTTTTAATCAAGATGTGAAACAAACATTGACGGCAAGAGTCTCCTGTCTAGGATGAAGAGAGAATCAGGAATTCAAGGATGCCGGACCAAGAAACCTAAATATGACAGCAGGTCATATACCCTGATGGGGGAAAACTGGATCCCAAGAAAAATATTGTAACAAGTAAATCAATCAGCCTGGCACGACAAGAGGTCATTGGGGACGCGCTCTGAGTAGGCGGTAGCAAGGAGGAAGAGGAGGAATGCCATATGCTGAAGGTCATCCTGAGCAGCATTGAGTATTGATGAGTGTACTCCACTTGAACCAATGAAGCATTTGACCAGTTGTCCGAAGCAGTGTTTCCATGCCCAGTCCTTTTCTCGCTGGAAATCTAAGCAAGAGGGGGGATGTGTTGGGATTTTGCCCATTTTTCCAGCCTGCTAGATTACCTGGTATTGCTAGGGGAAAAATTCCCTAAAGCAAAGTGAATTGGAAATTGGTTGACCCAAATTTTGGAGGAACTACATATGGGGGATTTTAGGATATTTGTATGGTCATATCCATCGGGGATCAATCCAGATGAGTACCTAATATCTCATCAAAAGGAGCAGCTGATGAATTAAGGGCATCTGATAGTGATTAACTATCAGGTGTACCAATTGGGATTGGTCAGGTTTCATCACTGACTGATTAAAAATGTTTAATGAGTTGTGAGGCGAGTGATGCTGCCTGCAACTAGCAAATTGATTGGTTGGTGAAGTGACCTGCCATAATGGGTAAAAAGTCCCATTATCTAAGCAGGTCGCTAGCTAATTATGGTTGATTTGCTTGGATCAAGAGAAAAACGTTAGGGACACGTTTCCAACTCTTTCCGTTTGAGGTCTTGAGGATGTCCAACGTTGGAACCCTAGTCAGGATGGAGAAGACCATCGCTGCCAAGATGAGGAAGGGTGATTCAATGGCAACGGCTACCGTTTCATCAAAGAGGTGTCAACCAAGGGTTAAATGGCTGAATCCCCTATAAATTCCCTAGGATTCACTTTAATAAAAGATAGACATTAAAATAGACATTAATATAGATAAAAGCATATACATTACTACTTTAGAACATTATTAGTTTTATTTTAGATTTGGTAATAGTTAGACTATCAGCATCTAGCGTGAAGATTCCATCTCAAGGATTTTATGCAGAAGGCAATAATTGGTAGACTCTCAGAGAAGAGTAGAGATCCAAGCGGGGATCTAGAGATGAAGGGAACCACGGCTAAGGGATAGCTGCTGACTGTGTGTTGGATTGAAGGAGACTGTCATTTGAGGATCTTAATGAAGATCGAGCGGACAGGATTAAAGGGAATGAATCCCTACAAGTAAAATATCAAGTATTAATCAGAAATACCAGCTGAAGCGTTGGGCCTGAAAATAACTCTAACTCAACTACGGATAATAGATGTCATACTATTATCAAATAATATATATATTCTTACAAAGTGACGTGCACAAGGAAAATAAACCTGTGCAGTATAAAGATTACTAGGGTGACCTCCAATAATCAACCCAACGGAGTAAATTTTTACAGTATTGAAGCCTGCCTCAGAAGAAGTTCCAAATTATGAAGGGAAGATTGCACCCAAAATTGGCTATAAGAGTTGAGGTAAATTTAATAGGCTATTGAGTTTTTGAACAGTCCAAATACTGTAAGCTACAGGCACTATTGAGGATCAACCATTGGAACTTCAGCCCAAATAGATATGCAGGATAACAATTTCCAAGTGAGTGATACTCGGATTTTGACAACTGGGGCTCACTCAAAACCTGTGAGACTCTCCGATATGGATTCAAGTAAACAAAGCTCGCAGATTCAGTCAGATGAAAAAGTGACATTGAGATTGGAACTAGTGACAAGGCCATCTCTATTATTTTCCCAGTCACCAAAGCTTTGAAGCTGCTCCCTCCTGCACCTGAAATCTTGTCAATGTAGGAGAGAGCTCATGAAGCAAAACCAGTCGTCCTGAATAGGGTTGAGGATAATGCCTTGAACAACAAGGAATTTTAAAAAAAATTGGACAGTTGTATCGAGATTTTAGGCTAGAAACACTGAAATTACTAGAAATTTGGGAACTCAGAATGCAATTATCAACTGAAAATTCCCAAATAGATAGTATGGGCAAAGTCATTAAAAGCATAACGTCCGATCAAGCTTTATTCTAGGAAAAGCATGACAATCTCAAAAGACAAAGCGGCCATTGCTCAACCAGCCTTGACAAAAGAAAAATCGGAAAAAGCTCTATCCATTCAGCCAAAAAACAGCTTTGAAAAAACTAAGGGCTAAATTCACGCATCAGAATCTAGTAGTTCAGAGCAATATCATGAAACTGAATCATTGGAAATTGACACTGATGCAGAAATTGATATTTTGAACATCCGTTCAATGCCTAGAGTATTGGCAGCAATCATAACTCCAGATAATCTCCAACGGGAAAGAGGGCTGATTATGAGTAATGATACACCAAGATGTTCAAGAAGAAGTGTAACCCTTTGGCTGAAACAGGGCGAAATGACTTCAAACCATTGAATTTTACCAAAGTTTGATAAGAATGAAAATGTTCACTCTTTCCTCAGGTTATTTGAAAAAGTAATGAGAGGAGCATCAGACCACACAAAAGGATTGGCACTGATTAACTCACTCAATGCCCATAGCTGTGACCCCATTATGCCCTATTTGGGTGACGATTGGTCCTATATGAACCCAAAAATTGCAATAACAAAACAGTTTGGAGGGCCTGAGAAATTAGAAACCCAAAAAATAGAGCTTCTTAGTATTGAAATCAAACAGAATGAGACTATTAAGGACTTTACGGATAGATTCATTAATGAGGCACAAGTTCTGCATGGGTGCAATGCAATAAATAAGTTTGACGTCAAAATTGTAATGGAGCACACAATTATGCCCTTCCGTGTATTGCACAATATCATGCTGCCTGCATTCAATGGAATCTTGGAAATCCAAGAGCTTACCAATTACTTGAGAAGCTGTTCCCATAATTTCAATACTCCTAGTTTGGGCCAAAGATCAGCAAAAATTCCGATTTTCAGGCCCAAAAAGCAACATGATCTCTGACCAGGGAAAATTTCCAAAGTATTAACCAAAAATTTTAGCAAAAGCTACAAACTGGGCGGATTACTTGCCACAATTATGGCCAACAAGGGCATTTTGCTATACAATGCTACAGACGGTCCAACAAAAATCTTGGGGTCAACTTTGCTCTAGAAATCAACAGTGAAAATGAGGCGGGAAAAAGCAGTTGGAGTAGAGGCGGAATTCTCTGACTCCACAGATTTTCAAACCATTCCACCTGACCCTAATGAGCTCTTTAGGGCTGAAGATGTTTCTAAAGATAACCTCCTTCATATCGTGGCTAATGATGTCCTGATGATTGCTACTCGGGCCACAAAAAACAACTAAACCCTTGAAAATTACCAAAGAAACCTGAGCAGAAGTATTAAAACCTTACGCAAAACATATTATTGATCAGGGTTTAGACCTCCAACCCAGATGTTCAACTGACCTACCTAAGCTTAACAACTTTCAAGTAGCTATACCCATGAAGACCTTAGCAGATAACTTCCCAGATATTTGCTCAAGCCTGAAATCACACCTGGAATTGGGTAGCAATCACAGCATTCATATGATACTACCTCTGAAAACTACTCTGAATGTATTTATGTGGACATAGTGCTAAATAAGGTGTGAGTTTGGGCCATCGTTGATAGTGAAGCTCCTATCAATATAGTCAGCACAAAATTGGTTAAAAAACTGAAAATTGCGCCCGATGTTGCCAACTGCCAGGAATATGGAACCGCTGGAGCACATACAACCAAATAGCTGGGTGCATACATTACCCTACCACTAAGATTTGGATCCATTGTAGTAACAGCACCTGCCATAGTGTTGCCAAATACAAACTATGATATCCTAATCGGGACTGATTTCCTAAGAAGATATGGAGTTGTTACCAATCATAAGGACGATACTCTCACCATTCTTGTCAAGCCCATTCCACTTTACTATAACCGTGATAAGGCAGTTGAGAAAAAGAAACCCAACCTATTCATAAATCTGGCCTACAAAGATGGAGTTGCCCCGATTGAGTATTCCAAATCTCAGTCAAAGATAAAACCACTTCCCACTCATATTTATATGTCAAATGGCATTCCACTTCGATCAAATCAGACCATTACTATACCATCCAGAGAACAAGTAATCATCCCAATGGGACTAAAAGTTAATATCCTGGAAGGAATTACAGTGAAGTATATCAACATGGTCTAAATCTCAATAGGAAACAAACATTTCCCCTGGTATTATCATTCTGGGCCATGGAGAAATACATATCTTATGGGAAAACCTGCAAAATCAGCCCATCTCCATCAAGCGACATCATTAAATCACTTTTCTGCATCTGTTCCCTACCACAGAAATTAACTCATTCCATAAGTTCAGAACTTTTGTCAAATTAGGGATCCTGATAAGGACTTACTCAGCATACATAATGTTGTCCCTATGGCCAATTTAAGCAACCTGACCAACTTCAAGAAAGGCCAAGCTCAGGAGATATTTTCTAAATATTGGAAATATTTTCTAAAAATTGGGAAATATTTGCACAAGAAAATTCGACTTGGGATTTGTTAATGGCGTCACCCACAAAATTGATACTGGAGATCATAAATCTATTTGATTACGCCTGATTAGATGCTCAAAATCATCAGAAGAAGCAGTATCCAAGGAGATTAAGGAACTCATCAATTGTGGCATGCTAGTCCTTTCAAAAAGTCCATGGGCAGCACCAATTTTAATGATGAAAAAGAAGGATGGAAACAACTGAGTAGTCATCGCTATCATAAGTTAACAACATCCCAAAGAAGGACTTGTACCCACTGCCATGAATCAACGTCGCCTTGGAAAGGCTAGGGGGCGCGAAGTTCTTCTCAGCAATGGACCTTATCAGCGGATATTGGCAAATAGATCTTCCCAAATAGGAGCACGAGAAATGTGTAATCATAACCCAAGAGGGCCTATTCCAGCTGATGATAATGCCTCAAGGGCTCTGTAATGCCCCTGCTACATTTCAACGGGTAATGGACACAATCCTGGGAGATTTGAAATTGTCATGTGTACTAGTGTACCTTATTGATATCAACGTTTTCAGCCACACTTTTGACGACCACCTGGAACACTTAGAGGTGGTTTTTAGAAGGCTAGCTGCTGCAAACTTAAATATCAAGCCTAGAAAATGTCAGTTTTTCAAAGACCAACTGGAATACCTCAGATTAGTTATTGATAAAGTGGGTCTTCGGCTCCAACCCTCTAAGTTGGATGCCATCTCCAAAAATGAAACAACCCAAATCCAAGCATGATATTCAAGTATTTCTATGTATGATTGGGTACTATTGTCAATTTATCGCCAAATTCACACAACTTGGAGAACCGCTTTTTTATCTGCTTAAAGATAAGGTCCCATTCAAATGGACTCAAGCTATCCAGGATGCATTTGACCAACTCTGATCAGCCCTATTAAGCGCACCTGTTCTTTGATACCCAGAATTTGATTGCAAATTTATCATCCAAACGGATGTATCCTGAACAGCAGTGGGGGCCGTGTTATCCCAAGTTGTAGAAGACGATGAAGAACATCAAGTTGCCTCACTAGTTGGACCTTAAACATTCATGAAATGAACTACATGGTGACAGAACAAGAATGCTTAGCTGACATATATGCTTGCAAGCTATTCTGGGTCTAACTTCATGGTACTCATTTCAAAGATGTTTCTGATCATGCTTCCCTAAGATGGTTAAATAACTTAAGAGAACCTGAGGGCCAATTAGCCCGCTGAGCATTAAAGCTTTAAGCTTATATCTACACCATTGAGCATCGAGCAGGGGAAAAACATTAAAACGCTGACTGTCTATCCCAATTACCCACCATCGCAACACTTAGTTGGGCTGCCAATGAGTGTTGTGAAAATGATCAGTGGAGAGTATCAAGATGAGCACAAATCCATCCAAAAAATTCAGATCTATAAAAAAATGCAACTATCGAAAATGGGACGCTGTACAACTTTGTCAAGGACAAAAAGTATATTTTCTTAAGACAATTGGCCTGAACTGACCTAATAAAGGCAGCGCATAAGGCCATAGGGCATGGCGGATTCAAGAAGATGAAAGAGTATCTAAAGCAATTCTACTAAAGGGAGTCAATGCATTTTGACATCCAAGAAATTCTGGAATGCTGTTCAGAGTGCCAGGGCGAAAAACTATTCCAGAAAAACACACCTTACCAGCTTGTTAAGCCCAACTTTGCTTGGCACACTGAATCTATTGACATTGTTGGCCCCCTTCTACCAAGCAATATGAAGGCCAAGTACATGATTATAGCCATTGACCACTTGACTAAATGGGTCAAGGCCAAGGCCATTCTGGAAGCTGGAGCATCAACCACCACCAAGTTTGTACCTGAAAACATCATCCACAAACATGGATGTCCCCAGTTTATTCTAAACAATAACGGAACCAACTTTACCGCCAATGTCCTTGCCAAGCTCAACTAACTAATGGGAGTACAAGTTTGCTTTCTGCTCCTTATCACCCCAAAACTAATGGGACTGTTGAGCGTGCAAATGTGACGTTGGTGAACATTATCTGAAAATTAAACTTGGCAAACCATTCAAATGGAGTAATTATCTAGGTCGGCAGTATTTGCCTACAATATCTCCTACCATTCACAACCAGGGTGTCCCCATTTCAAGTATTATATGGAAACAACTGGCCCTACCAATGCTGCTATATCCTCCCTAGAGTATCCCGCCGAAAAACTAACCCTCAGTACGTTGAGAAGCTTGTGGATGCTTTAATCCAACTACAAGCTCAAGCCTTTAACAACAGTTTTTCTGAGAAAAAGGCCCAACATTAAAAACTTAGAGAATCACTACACACTGTCCAAATTCGAACTAAACGACGAAGTTCTATTTTGCAACACCCATGGATTGGGCCAAATGCAAAAGTTAGATCGCTTTGGGTTGGGCCATTTGAAGTGATTGAGAAAACATATAAGTTCATATACACAATCAAGGATATTAGGACCAGCCATATATACAACCATGTCCATGCAAAATTCCTAAGAAGGTTTAATAAGTGGGCTGATTAAGAAAAGAGAAAGTGGAAAAAAACATAAAAACATAAAAACAAAAACACAAACAAAAAATGTTTATATACTAGTTTTATTCTAATTAATAAATTTAGTTCACACTTGATGTATGGGAGAGGATCCAACTTCAGACTTTACAGGCATTTGGGCTGAAATTAAAAGGATTAGATTTTAGACTAATTGGGCGTTCTGGCCAAAGTTACAAATAGAAATCCCAACTCCATGCTTATTGGGCGTTCATGCCGATGAGAATAGACCAACATAGGCTAATTGGGAATATTGGCTTATGTTTAAGTCAAGAGGTGGAAAATTTCAGATTCTGGTGGTTGACTCAAAAATAAACCTTTGACAACCATCATATCGGGCTGATTACCCTTTCAACGCTTGATCTAACCCATATATTCTCATATCAAAGCCTATTGCAATTATATAATTTGGGCCAATATCTCAATGTCAATTCAATCAAGTAATTTATCAAATTGCTTGGGCTAATACAACTCAAATATTATGGCCAATTTCCTATGCATTAAATCTCAGCAATTGGTCCCAACTATTGGGAACACAATCAACTATTGTGTATACAAAATCATTTGGTACTGACCAAAATTTTCGTCTAAAAATCCCATGGATCATCAGATGAATGAAAAACGTAATTAATTTCCGCCCTAGGTCAAAATTCATATGGTAATCCATGTAATCAGCATGATAGCACTTGCACATGGACCACCTGAAAGGGAGTACCTAGTGCTATTGAGGGAGTGGCCTGCCGATGTTCTGAATAGGGATACGTCATCTACTTTAATTGAGGCAATATTCATATATGGTGTATATCATCAGCAGTATGACAAAACTCAAATCAAGAAGATCCTAGGACAATTTTGCATGCTTTTATTGCAATTTTGTGCCTGAAATCCTCCTGATCTTGAGAGTATTTTGCCACCAATAAACCTAAGAATAGGTTTCAGTTATATCAGTTTAAGGGCTGAACTGAGTGGTAAAATATCTGTTGAAATTTTGTGCTTGTGTGTGGCCAGGAGATGCCCTAGAGGTATAAATACCAGTGCCTGTCCTAATGACTAATTATCTAATAAATAGCTTAAATAAAAGTTATATTTAATTTTATCCTTTTCCTGGTCTTTGTCTGAATCCTAACTTTGGAGAAGTGTTGACAAACTGGAAGGACCAAATCCCCAGTTTGTATTAAATTTTGCCTTGGAAGAAGTTCCTAATTATGTTGGGAAAATTATGCCCAGAATTGGCCAGAAGAGTCAGGGCAATTATAAATAGGCCAAGTAAGCTTTTGAACAGTCCAAATACCATAAACTACAGGCACTATTGAGGATCAATCTAAGGAACTTCAACCCAAATAGATGTGCAGGATGATAATAAACAAGCGAGTGATCCCTAGATTTTGACAAGACTCTTAGAAATTTTTGTTGTATATTATCCCTCAAGACTTAACAGAATCCAATCAAACCTCTCCCTAGGAAGCTCAGCTAAAAGGTATCCATGATATAGAGTGTCCTTGGTCAAACAGAGCAGTCTCAAACTGGTTACTGTATTATGCATATTTGACTAATCCTAGACTAGATACTGGCGCTTAGCTCCTTAAACCACTATAAGTAAAAATAAAAAAATAAAACTGAGATTCTGTGAAAAAGTTTTTTCAATAAGATAAAAACGAAGTATCTTATACTTCAAGAAATAATTCAAGATATAAAAATGAATGAAATATTGAAAGTTAACTGGGAATATGGGTTTTGATATGAGTAATTTTCAAGATCCCTCAGTTAGACGCCGTCTGATTGCTGCTTTAGTGGCCTCATTCATTTTGGGCATTCATATAGCTAAAGGCCCCTTTTGCAATGGTTATCCTGAATCTGGATGTCCAGGGGCCCATTCACTAGCCCACGCTTTTGGGTGTTGGGCTATTGTATTCTCTTTTAATGAAGTTTTATTACCAAATTTGGTATTATTCTGCCCAACTTCAGGGTTAGTGATGACGCTCCCACAATGTGCCTCACATTGTGGTTTTGAGTGACTCAATTTTCTTTGACTCCCAAAGTTAAAAAATATTCATTTTTGAAACTTTAACGCTTTTTTCAGTGTAACTCAGACAGCTTATAATCACATCATTAGCAGAATAAAATCATTTTGCCCTTTGAAAGTATATAAGGGGGTCAATTTTCATACTGATTTTGGGAAACATCATCTTCTTCAACTTATAAATCCTTTGACTCGTTAAGGCAAATTTATTTTTATGACGTCATCTAGTTCTTGGTGAAAATCTCTTTGCTCTACCAAATATATAAATGGGCTCATTTGCCCCTATCTGGTGGGTTGGTCGCTTGTACCTTCAGAAGTTGGTGGTTACTTTTATTCAATCCACTGGTCGAGGAATAATCTGTTGAACCACTTATGGCCTTATCTGAAAGAACTACCATTCACACTCTAAACATTAGACGCCATTCTAATGGATCAGTTTGCCAAGTTTCCCAACCATCTCTCCCCTGAGCAACTCCACCGGAAGCTCCTGGGTTTTGGCTTTTTAAAGCACCAATCCTGTCCTCCAGTTTGTGGTTCCCAAAGTGGTCCATTCGCCTTTCAAGACTACACGCCTTTGCAAAAATCTGACCCTTCCACTAGACATCCATCTTGGTTACTCCCATCACTGTAATTTGCTCTTCCATTGACCACCCATTTTGGTCCCTCATAATTAATGGCCGCAACTTTTGCCCCTTGTTAGATAAATTGACCACTTGAAGCATAAGTGCCCTTCTATTGATTCCACAGCATCTCAGACCCCCTTCTGTCTAGTGTTTGTCCCGCCGCCAATCCAAAGAAGTTTTTAATGGGGCTTAAACTCTCCCCTATTTATCAACTTTTGCAGGCTCTTCTCCTACTGCGCCAGCCAAACAATACCAGTCTTCTAGAACAATTTTGGAGAAGATTGCTACTCAGACCTTTAGAATTCCTTGTTTGGTAGTTTAAAAAATGACTTCTCCAGACCACTGACAACTAGCTCCCATTCATAAACAAAGTTCACTCATCTTAAACTCATTTGAATCTCTCAAAAGGGTGATCAAGGATGATGAAGCTTTCCAGGAAAACCTGATTTAATGCCCCTCTTTTTCCAACCTCTACTAAAATCCCAACGCCAATTCCACCCTTGTAAGGGCTTTCCAGGTCATAAAATTCACAATCAACTTGCTGGCAAAGCTACTAATGCCCCATAATGCCCAAGTTGTCAAATTTTTGGCTTAACCCAGGATATCGAACTTCTCATCTTTTTTGTACAATTGAATGTAACTAGAATCAAAGTGAGCAACTAGTCATTAATGCATATTAATGTCTGCCCCCATGTAAACCCTAGCCATAACGGAATTGTCATGAACTGTTTCTCGTCCTATTACAAGTCCTTTCATACAGATGTATACCAATGTGTCAATTATACCCATTATACCCATTGTACTCACTGTCAATTATACTCTCAAAATCAGGACATCATTGTTCTGCGTCTTAAAGGTTGATATGATAATCCCAATATCATTTCAAAAAATGTATCACCTTTTGCCCAAATTCATCTAATATTTTATAGGCAGTTTTTGAAGCAGTGCTTTACTTCACCAGGAGTCATAATAATTATTTTTTGCTTAATGCTTCTATATGATATTCAGATTAGTGGGATCTTTTCAGGGGACAAAGTCCTAGTGATTAAGTAAATGTGTTCTTAAAGAAGAACCTGACCTGTTCAGTAATGTGCATCCGCTGCACATGACATCGTGGTACTGAATACAGGGGCGCAATTAAACTATTAATTCATAAGGATACGTTAAAACCAACATGGATCTTAGCCCAAGAGAAGAGGTTAACAAAAACAACTTATTGATTGTTTTCATGTTAATCTGACTTGTCCTTCTCAGAAAGCCTGAGCAGAAAATTGGTGGAACATACGCCTCACATTTAAGGATTTGATTCCTAATCCTTCACTACCAAGAAATTCAGGAAGATTATACAAACGCTATTTCATGGAGCAAAGTATTTATTCACAAAACAACAGCCTTATGTATTCTTTAATTTTAACGTTGACATAATCAAGAGCAATTACTACAGGATAATGAATGATATTTTTACATAATTAACGACTAGACACCATCCTTCATCAGCAATATTGAGCGTTTTGGATAATATATTACTGAGTATCTCCAACCATCTGTATATTTCCCAGATGACCATCATTTGGCACCATGTTTACAAATGGAAGTTCTCAATCAAAACAGAAGAATATAGATGCTCTGCAATCTCTGCGCAGCCAATTGGAGAATATTTTTCAGGGTATTTGACAAGTATTAGACTTCAACCATAAAAAAGTCAGTAATTTTCCATCAACTGGACTAACTTATCAAATATTGAACTGTAATGTAATTAAGATTAGTCGGCAAGCATTAAAGGAGTAAGGTGTTACTTGTGAATGGGACCAAGAAATATATCAGCTCTAGTTAGAAGCACAAAACGCCATTTATGCTGCACAAACTAAGTTTAACAGGTTAATCATAGATTAAATTAGCCAGTACACTCAGTAGGTTATACAGATTAGACCAACACATTGAAAGTTCCACTGAAACTACTAATTCCCTAAAAGTGGAGAGAGAAACTTCTTCAGCGCCATAAAGTCTCTATGCGTCATAATATTGATGTATTGTATGACAACTGTATACCCTTTACAATCATCTGGGATATGTAACTTTGCCAACCATGACCTTTATTGTATACACCAATAAACTACAAGACATCAATAAGGACTGAAAGACAAAAATGTTGAAATCAGGTCCCCTTTATTCAAATTGAGGTCTGATATCGCTTCATTGAAACAATGTGATCAGCAATTGAAAAAAAAACTTGAGAGAAATTAGTTATGGGAACGTCACATTAAAAAATGAACTAAATGAAGGAATTTCCAATGTGATCCTCAAGTTTCAGATCATGATAGACCTGAACATTCGAGGAAGAATCATTTGGGGTGAGGTCCATAAGGGCTGAGGAAGCAGCCCTAATGCTCTATGCTGGAAGAACTTCTAGCTTTATCTCATTTCTCTTAAACCTAATCACATGATCAAAGATAATATAATGGTTTTAAATTTCCAGGACCTGATGCTGGTCATCCAAAACTTCTTTCAGAGACACTGCCCCTGAAATGTCATTGTAATGTTTTAGCGCTTCAATCTCATCCACCTTCATAATTCAATTGAAAAGAAAATGTACAAGTCTTTCTGAATATGTTTATAATGTTCATGCATAGAGCTGATGATTTCTTGAAAAAAACTACAATGATAACTTGTTTGGATGCAAAAGGCTGAGACCTGATCATGAATTACTTTCCAAGGACAACTGGAGTTTGTGAACATTTCAAAATCATGTTAAGAGATGTGATAATTGTGAATAGATGGTGTCAGGATTTTGCCAAATTCTCTTATTTCTGAAAATTCCACCCCATCAATTCCCCGGTATCATCAGAAGTAGTGAGCAATATATCTCAATCTATCAAGGTTGACGATTAATCTCAACCTGATCAACTGATTGAAGATTCAATCACGAAGAGATTAATTCTCTCTGGCAGATTACAATCCGTTAGAAAGCCTATAAATATTCCCTCTTTTCAAAATAAAAATTAGGTTGATTTATAACCTGTATTTTCATTTAATTTTTGACGCATTTTTGGAGAATCCTCCCAGTGTAACTTCAAGATTAAACCTACCCCATTGGAAGTGTAATTCAAAACTTCCAGAGTGGTGCTCACTACAGGGGCACTCTGAGTTACGCACCAGTGAAAAACGTCAACTATTACCATGGATCTCAATTTTCGCCTGAAGAAGCTCAAGACCATGAACAAGGCCACATATTATGATGGGTTCATTTATCTGAAACCCAAATCCCAAGATTACCCTCCACATTAGAACTTAGTGCCAACTTGGAATTTTATGGCCCTAATTTAAGCTTTACTTCAGATTTTTAAATACCACTCTAGGTTTTACAAAATAATATTAATCAAATGTTTGAGGGGGCCCTGGTTCCTGGAATCCGTACAACCCAATATCAATCTAACACAGTACCTTCTATATTGCGAGAAGTGCTGCAAACCTCCCAAATTCCTGGAATTGGCCTCAAGCAATACTTGCACCTACTTGTACACCCCACATTATACCATTTATTACCCATAGTGGGAATGCACCATCAAGGGATGCTCAATTTACTAGAAGGACACCAGTCCTTGAATAATTATATTTCCAAATTTTTCAAGTCTGCCTCCAAATTTAGCTAAGATAATCATGAGGCCATTATTAGTAATCAGACCCTTCTCAATGAAATTCATCAGCAGCTTATTCAGCTCATTATTGGGATGTCTGGTTTTGTTGATGATCAGTTCAAAAAGCGAGTTCAGGAGATTCAGAGAGAATGGAGAGAGGGTCTTTACCATCTCTCTGAGCGTAATCAATCAATGGAGACAGAAGTTAGAACCCTTCTTGTTCAATTGGAGCAGCTATACTCAAGAATTCAATTCTTGGTCAATGAGGTAGAGAAAAACTCAGTATCTATGGGTCCTCCAGGGGTTGAAGGACCTCGTGGGCCACCTGGGGGTGTAGGACCAAGTGGACCACCTGGTGCCGATGGACCTTGAGGACCTCCTGGGAACATAGGGTCTCGGGGACCACCAGGCATGGAAGGACCTTGGGGGCCTCCAGGTGCTGATGGTCATTCTGGATCCCTTTAACAAATTGTCTCCCTCTTTAGTATGATGGATCACTTGCGTGAACAAGTTTATAAATTGGCCAAGGAATGTAACTTAACCCATGATAGGATACCAATCAATCCCCTCGTGTCACTTCAGTCTTTATCTGATGAGTTGTTCAATTTGGGTAAATGGGCAAAGGACACCGATATCCTGCTCCATGCTTGTGAATCTAAAGGAGAAATGCTCCAAGCGAATATTGAGACGCAGGAACTCAAGTATAGTACCCAACAGGAACAGATTTTTGAGCTATCTCGCCAATTAGATGAGAAAGTGGGTCTTGCTGAGCTGAACCGTCAGATGGGTGAAATTCGTACTGAAGCTTCTGGTTCTTATACTCAACTTTCTTCTCAAGCGTTGGACTCCAAATCATATGTTTCCACTCAATCTGAACATCTTGGAGTACTAGTTTTGACTTCTAATCTTAATATGAGTTTAAAACCGGTATTTAAGGATAAATACTCACCAGGGGAAGGCAGTATTATTTCCTTCCTTTATCTTTATGAAAAGGCACTAAGTGAAGCTATGGATCACCAGAAGATGAATTATTTGCCAAATTGCCTTACTCGTTTAGCTCAGGATATCATGTTACCCCACTTGATAACTTGTTCTACCTGGTCTCAGGTGAAGGAAGCGCTTATCAAAGAATTTGGGAGTGAGCAAACTCTGTCCTCTCAAAAACAGGAGTTTATGGGTATACAGCCCCACTGAAACGAATCTATCAAAGATTTTTCTCATAAGTTCTATCAGAAAGCTCAGACTCTATAGCTTGTGGTCAGATAATTTTGGATGATGCAATTACAGCTGTTATGTCTGCTTTTTCTTCAAGAACGCAAATGCAAGTTTACCTAATCAGTGTAAAAAAGAATTTCTGAAGTATTTTGGACATTAAGGAGGCCTTATTGGAATTGCCTCCTCAATTCTCCAAAACACCCTGAGTTTATGAGTCTCCCAGACCTAGTCACCCCAAAGTCTATGCTATTCCTGAGAATACTAGGGCAATCCAGTGTAATTACTTCATTGATGTTTTCATACTGAGGATTGTTGTTTCAAGAAGGAAGCCAATGAGAAGAAGAAAAGAGATAAGCCCAATAAAGATTCTCTACTTCAATAATGAGATGAGTGCGCAGCAAGAGCATCAGAGCCTGATTGAGTATAATAAAGATGAACATTCTTCTTATTCCTTGCCCTCCTTGTTGGCTTTATCCTCTCAGTTCAGAAGCATCATTACTTTTATTGACTTCCGAGTGAATCAAATCAATGGCAAGGCTATCATTGATACGGGATCTCTAGTGAATGTTGTCTCATCAAAATTCATCAAGCAAATTAAATTAACTCCTGATATTTTTTACTATGAAGATTATGGAACAGCTGGACCTCAGAGTACTTGGTCAATCGGAGCTTTTTCAACCCTTCCCCTTAAAATTGGAAAATTAACTTTTAAAATCCCTGCCATTGTACTTGATAACTTGAGTTATGACCTACTTTTGGGAACTTAATTTTTACAAGAATTCGATGAAATTTTCAATTACTCTGACTCGTCATTGTCTCTCTTGGGGTATATAGTTCCCTTACTTTTATCCAATCATTCTCATACTAGACGTTATGTTTGCTTGAAGTAAACAAAAGGTCTTATTATCTTCAATATACGTTGGAGATTCTCATGTAAAATTACCCCCTACATCGGCTGATATTGAGGAGAGGATGCCAATTTTATCCCCCAAAAAATTAGTTATTCCATCAAAATCACAAGTAATTGTTAACACTTCTTTGCATTTTTTAACTCCAAAAGGACATTTGTTACAAGTTCAGGCATTTTCAAACCTTCTGCTAAAGAACTCTTGCCTTATCCTGGATTATTGGATTATGCTTATTCAGGATCATAATCTGGTTTACTGGCGAACCTTACCAATGAGCTAAAACTGGAATATTGAGAGCATCTGATTGCTTATGTCAAGTTACTGCCCTTATCTCAGATTTATGATGTTAAACCTTTCGGAAGTCTACAAGATTTTGGGTTGAAAAATGATCAGGAAATCCTTACTGTCGGCCCAGCTATTGGGAAACACCTCTCTAAGGAACAGGAGAAACAAGGTCTTTAATTATTAGATGAATATTCTGACATTTTTACTAAGCATGCTGAAGATTTTTGGAAGATGAAAGGAGTAATGTACTCTGTTGAAAATGGCGATCACCTTCCTATTTGTGCAAAGCCTTATTGTAAATCTAAGGTAGAAGAAACTCAGGTTACTAAGGAGCTACATCAATTTTTGAAGGCTGGATTGTTGAAACCCTCCAATAGTCCTTGGGCATCTCCATTATTTTTGGTTAAGAAGAAAGATGGTTCTCATCAAGTTGTTATGGATTATTGCAGACTGAATGCTACTGCTTGACAAGATTGTTATCCCTTACCTCGGACTGATGACTCATTTAGGTTGTTAGCTGGATCCACCTATTTTTCAGCCATGGACTTTGCCAGTTGCTACTGGCAAATCGAGTTATCACCAGAAGATCGTGCTAAGTGTGCCCTAATATCAAGTGAAGGGTTGTTTGAACCAACTCATATGCCTCAAGGACTAATCAATGCACCAGCAACTTTCCAAAGGGCTATGAACAGTATGTTACGAGATCTAAAACTTAATTGTGTTCTGGTATATCTTGATGATACAACTGTGTTTTCCAAAACTTTTACCGAGCATTTGGACCATCTAAAAAGTTTTCAGACGAATTCAGAGCTCCTCCTTAAAACGCAAACCCTCCTAATGTTCATTCTGTTTAAAATAAAATGGACTTTTTTTTGGACATCAGGTCTCAGATAAAAGGATTCTACCCCTCTCATACAAAATTCAAGCCATACAACGAATGCCTCCTCCAACATCTCTGCGGGATATTCAAGTCTTTCTCAGCATGGTTGGTTATTACCAGAAATTTATACCCAACTTTGTTGAGATGGCTGAACCCCTATTCTACCTATTGCAAAAAGGAGTTCCTTATGAGTGGGGATCAGCTCAAGAACAGTCATTCAATTCTCTACATACTGCTTTAACCAAGGCACCTTATCTAATTCATCCCTAATTTGACAAGCCTTTCTTTTTACATACTGATTCCAGCAATGTCGCTATTGGGGCTATCTTATCCCAGTGTGATAAAGAGAAGAATGATCATCTTTTTGCTTTCTACAGCAAAACTTTGTTGAAGGCTGAACAGAACTACAGTGTCACTGAGTTGGAGTGTTTGGCTGTAATGTTAGCAATCAGGCACTTCCATCCCTTCTTATATGGCAATCATTTAACTGTGATTACCGACCATTCATCCTTAAGATGGTTGCAGAACATGAAGGATCCTGATGGGAGATTGCCCCGTTGGGCTTTAAGGTTGCAAAATTATGATTTCTCCATTGTTCATCTTTCAGGTGCTCAACATCAAAATGCTGATGGGCTGTCCCAATTGCCTGTTCTGACTTTGGGACTAGATAAGGAAGAACGCTTATATAAACTTATTGGACAACCTGAGTTGTGGGATCGAGAAACTGAAGAGGATTGAGCCTTTCTAAAATCAATTACCAAATATACTATGATTCAGGAGGGAGCTTTGTATAAGAAAGTCCAATCCAAGTGTCTGCCCTTTCTGAATCCAAAATCTCGATTTCACACTGTAATGGAAGGTCATGAAAAAGTTGGTCATAGTGGCTTAAAGAAGACTCAATAATGGTTGAAGACTCGATACTATTGGAACAATATGACTGAGTTCATCTGATAAACTCTTGCCTTATGTCTTATTTGTAAACGCCATGGAGCGACTAACCCTACTTTTCAACATCAAGTTATACCACCAACTAAGGCATTTGAGGTAGTTAGCATTGATGTTGTAGGTCCTTTTCCTCAAGGATTGCATGGACATCAGTATATCATTATGGCTGTCGACCATTTAACTAAAAGGGTTGAGGCCATTTCCATTGCTACCCCCTCGGCTAAAACTACAGCGCTATTCCTATACCAACATATCATTTCTCAACACGGGTGTCCCAAGGTCCCTATGTCAGATAATGGGACTAGCTTCACCTCACAACTTATACATGAGTTATTCAAACTATTTAACACTTCTCAGCGATTTGTTGTCCTCTATAATACATCTAAAAATGGGGCCATTGAACGAGTTGATGGAGCCCTAGTCTCAATTCTAAGGAAGATGGCATCCACTGACCCAACTTGGTGGAATTTTATTTACCTAGTGCCTTGTTTGCTTATTGGATAAGCTATCATCGCATTATCAAGATGTCCCCTTTTAAATGCATATATGGGCGGGATCCTTCAGTCCCTTCTAGTGTTCATATAATCCTTGAGGAAAGCTTTACAGAGAATTCTGATTTGATTATGAGGAATCTGGCTGATGAGATTATCCATCTTTAAGCTCAAGCAATGAAATCTATTTAAACAATCACTCTAAGAGTGACTCAAAGGAGTAGTCAACACAAGCTTGCCTTACCTGAATACCAGATTGGGGATTATGTTATGTACTATCATTCTCGGCCTGGTGGGCAAACTGAAAAGTTAGGAACTAATTGGTCTAGTCCCTATCAAGTTATATTTCAAAAAGGACTAGAAATTTTTTTTGTTCATGTTGATACTGGTATAGTGGTAAATCATATTCATCCTAGGTTTTAAGAAGTCACCCTCCACTGCGATTTATTTTGAGGAGGGAAGTGTCAAAAATTTCGCCAAGTTCTCTTATTTCTAAAAATATCACCCCATCAATTCCCCTGGCATCATCAGAAGGAGTGAGCAATATATCTCAATCTATCAAGGTTGACAATCAATCTCATCCTGATCAACTGAGTAAAGATTTGATCACACAGAGATTAATTTGCTCTGATAGATTATGAGCCATTAAAAAGTCTATAAATATTCCTTCTTTTCATAATAAAAATTAGGTCGATTTATAATCTGTATTTTCATTTACTTTTAAAACACTTTTTGAAAATCTTCTCAGTGTAACTTCGAGATTAAATCTGCCCCATTGGAAGTGTAATTCAAAACTTCCAGAGATGGCCACTCACAAGGTTGAATTCATGACTATCCAATTCATAAAGAATAAGACATTCATTGAGTTTGCCAAATGGTTCTACCATGAGGCCCAGGTCCTGTTGAGAGCGAAGGGTATGGCTTACTTCAACATGAAAATTTCCCTTCAGAATTCTACCAAAGACTTCCTGGGTTGAGCTGCTCTCTATTGCCCTCATTAGTCAATGACTAGAAATTTCTTCAATGATTGATTACTTGAAGTGATGCAAGATCACTTTTAGACCACTTAACATAGAAACTCATTAAACTCAAAAATCACCAGGTAACAATAAAACATGGTAGAAGTTATTTACTAATGTCATGTGATTTTTTGGATGTCAACAGGGAATTGCTGAAGTGCCCTGTTGGATTTGTGACTCCAATGGTCATTATGCCGCCAGTTGCCCAAAGAAATGATCCACCATTAATTATATAATTTTTCCTGTGGATGATTAGG
This sequence comes from Massospora cicadina, assembly GCA_022478985.1. NCBI lineage: Eukaryota > Fungi > Entomophthoromycota > Entomophthoromycetes > Entomophthorales > Entomophthoraceae > Massospora > Massospora cicadina. The sequence continues at coordinate 29,992 of JAKSZP010008507.1, read as the reverse complement.
ACCAGGAAAAAGCCAACCTATAATAGAGTAGGGATGCATATTGTCACGTACTCATACATCCCATTTTAAAAATAATTGATTCACTTTTTATAAGTAATACTGTGACAAAATTCAAATCATGGAGTTCAAAAAAGAAGGCCATAAGATTATTTCCAAACTTTTTGCTATGCAACTTGCACTACAAGCCTAATTTTTGGAAACTAGATGAATCCAACAACTTACATTCTTAATTAGTCATAGTGGCTTTGCCACTAGAGACTTTAAAAACAATAATCTGGACATTATAAAGAAAAGTTGAAATTATGATTGATCAGGGTTATACCCCCACCATTCTTACATTTAAATAGATCTCAAACTACTTCTCTGATTACAATTATGAAGATATACTTGTGATAAGATTTAAGTTTTTGCAATAGTCAATAGCGTTACTACAGTCAATGTAATTTTAAATCATTTGCAAAAAAATTGAATTTTTTCTGACGTGTCCCACTGCCAACAATATGGATTGGCCAGCACAGAAATTATCATTAGCAAAGGATCATATATCACTTTGCTAATGAGGTTCAGCTCTTTACAATTCAGCGCGCCCACTGTAGTGTTTCCCAGTAGCAATTATCTATATTTTAATTGATATTAGTTTGTCAAAAATGTTGACTTGACTTTAGATAATTAACTTTTAAGTCCTTTCATTATATGGGCATAAAAAGAACAACCACCAACATTTAAGTCATAAACCCACACTACAATCCATTCCATCTTTTGAATCCACAGCCATATTTGAATTATCACGCGGCATTTCCCATTTTTAATAAGCCTTTTTCTGTATATGGGTAAATTAATGCCTAATGTACTCATTATACTCTTTGTACACATTGTATTCCCTATCAATTGTGCTTTCAAAATCATAAAATTACTGTTCTATGACTTGGAAATTGACTATATATATCTCACACAATTATCTCATTAAAGAATCACCTTTTGCCCAAATTTTTATAGTATGCAAAAAATTGTTCCTGGAGTAGAAGTTTGCTATACTAGAATTGTAGCAAAGTGATTATTAGTTACATTTTTATATAAAATATTTAAAAGATTAGACCTGATCAATAGGAATGGTTAGCCTGGCAGGGTAATTCTTGCTTCCACTTAGTGCAGGTTTTGTTCAACACATGCTCAAAATCATTTGCTGGCTATAAAAAAATCTTGGTATTGAATATTTGTCCCAAGGGCAACCCACTTCAATTACTTCTTTTAGACCTGATCAGGAGACAAAGGTTTTGCAATCAAGGAAGGTTGAAGGTGTTCCAAGAGGATCTATTATTTGTGCAGCAGTTTGCATTTTTTGCGCACTACAAGCAGTTTCATTGAAAAGTTTAATGGAGCAGTTCTCAATAATGAGGAAAATGTCTTTAAGATATTTGGTCAATTGCTTCCCTAGCATTTTTTTTAAAAAAATTTTCTCTCAAATACTGCAAAAATTCCTTGTAACCTACATTAATGTTGGAATTCCTATTTAAAAGCAAGTTGGTAATTTTTAAATGTTCCCTCCTTCAACATAACTTAAGTCAGAGTAGCCCTTTACAAGTATCTATAAGTTTCAAACTGCTCCCTGAGGACCAATGAGTTGTAAACATTGGATTGTCTCTAAAGCTTCCTGATGGACTGTTGGGTGAAGTTTACTCCTTATGAGAAAAATAACAATTCAAGATCCACGCGGCCCCTGAGTTAATGACCCCAGACACAAAACATTTTTGTTCTTCTGGCCAACTTAAATGTAAGAAGATAACCTTTATGAAGAAACAGAAAATCGCCTATATACATCTAGTACCCTGTAAAGAGGTTCAGTCATCAACGTCTTTGTAGAACTATTGAAGTTTTGACTGAATGATGCAACTAACAGTGCAATTAAATTTATTTTGAAAGTTAATTTGAGGGCTTATAAAAAGAATAAAAACTCAAGCTTTGGCCTTTTAACAGAAGTATAATCACATATCTTCCACCAGTGATTCTGATTTTGGGTGCAGTAAAGGAATTCATCACTACATAGACAATGATGGTGCCATACCTATAATAATTCAGCCCCTAAGATTGGCCAGGATAACAATCAAATCGTGTGAAAGGATCTCAATCAACTATTTCAGAAAGTAATTATTGTATTGTTTCATTATCCTTTGGCCATCCTTATACTTTTTGTAAGAAAAAGGATGGCTCATCTGGGTAGGATTATTTTCCTAATCAAAAAATCACTAAAAAGATATATATCTCTTACAGCTGATTGTCAAAACTTAATTGTTAATGAGTTGCCAAAGATTTTACTACGTAAAGCCTCATCAATGGCTATTTACATATCAAGCTGTCAAAGGATGAATAAGAAAGGTGTGTATACTATGTCATAAAAGTTGTTTGACATGTATTTCCCAGAGCCTTTGTATTGAACCCGCCACTTTCTAGAGGACTATGGACACCATACATGGTGATCTGAATTTACTCTGTGTCTTTGTATTTATTGGCAATATCAACTTGTTTTTGCAAACCTTTACTCAGTAATTATCTTACTTGGTGGAAATATTCGATCATATAGCACAAGCTGAGCTGAATATTTAACCTAGCAAGTGTCTATTTCTCAAGCTAAATTTTTTACCTAATACACATCTTTGATATATAAGGAATACGCCTTCATCTTCAAAAGCTTGAAGCTGTTAACAGTATGAAAAGCATTGAAAACAAGTGGGATGGTGTTGGGCCATGTTGGAAATTTTTTCCCACCTTTCTAGATTACTAAGTTGTCTGCTGGTTCGCTAGTCTTAGTCCCACTAGTAAATGAATCATATATTGGTTAACCTCAAATTTAGGCTAATAACGTCTGAGGATTTTGGGAAATTCTCCATGTTTGAATCCATCAGGGGATCAATGCATGAGAATTCTTAGGATCTTATTGGGAAGAGTTTCCAGTGAAATTGGGGCATATGATAGTTGATCACTAATTATATATCAGGTGCACTGATTGGTATTGGTCAGGTTTATCATAAACTGATTTGGAATTTAATCAGCATTTGTGAGGCGAGTGATACCGCATGCAACTAGCAAAATCAATCAGTTGGTTCACAACCTGCTATAATGGCTAAAGAGTTTTTGTTACCTAATCAAGTCACTAGTCAAATAAGGTTGGTTCTCTGTGATTGAGCGGAATCGTTAGGGACACGTTTTCTGGCTCTTTCTGTTTTCAGGTCTCTGGGATGTCTGATGGAGGAATCCCAAGCCCAATGAAGAAGATCATCGCTGGCAGAGATGTCATAGGGAAATTCAACGGCAACAGCTTCCATTTCATGGCTGAAGCACCAACATTGGATTTGGGCGCCAAATTCCACCTATAAATTCCTTAGCATTTTATATTAATAAAAAAAGATCGAGATCAGTCAAGATTACTATGATTGCATGTAGTTATAAGTTCTGTTCATCTTTAGTTAATTAATGTTGTAGTACAATAATTGTGGACTCTTTTGTGTGTATAAAGAGTAAGGATCAGATATCCTTAGAAGAGAAGCAGACTTTTGACGTGGATCTCCTCTGACTCAGTGTGATGAGAACTAAGGCAGCGAACCTCTGAATCTGATTATGGATTAAGTTCATCATAGATAAGAAGTCCCTATTTGTCAAATAAGTAATTCGTGGATTATTCCAAGTTTAGCATTGGACCACATCTGGTTTAATTATTCTACTAAGAATAATAGTCGCCATACTATTATTGCTCAAAAATATCTATCAAGCAACGCAAATCATGCAAATGCCAAATCTGTGCAATTAGAAGCTGGGAGTTATTAGCCAGACCAGTTTTATCTGGTTCTCACTAAAAGGCCAGTAGTTCCAGTTTTTAACAGGCCACAAGGATGAAATCACTGTAAGCACAAGTTATTGAGGACAGTGCTTTGAAGTGAATGGTTCTAGATGAGACTACAGCCATTGGAAATAAAATAAGAGCTTAAACAAAACTAAGATAAATAATTACTCTGGAAAATATTAATTTAGAAATAAATCAGTAGTACTTTATTGGTAAATAATAAGAGAATTCATGGTTACAGTGAATTTGCAAAGGGTGATTTCAGATTTCATGTGGATAAACTAGCCCCTCCCACCTGTAAGGTCAGCTGAGCTTTTTGATCTCTTATTAATGCTTTCATAATTAAAGCTGATAGGATTAGGTAGGGTTTTAAGGAAGAGAAAAAGGGATTGTTTCATGTAAAGGGATTCCTTGGAAGGTGCAGCTGAAGGGAAGGATTTTGGCGCCCATGGTTTCCTTTGAGAAAAAAGGAAGATTCCTGTTCTCTCTGAATGGTAAGACCTTTGTTGAATAGATTAGCAGATTCAGAAATGGTATCTAGTTTAGATAAAGCAAGAGAGAAAAAAATATAATAATCATTAATTTAATTAGGAGTAATTATAGCAGTAACCTGAATTTAAATTCTAAGTTGGTTTAATAGCATCTAATATTGATTTGTGACTTTTAGGACCAATTAGGATCCTTAAGAGTGAAGTCCCAATTATTGGTGTCAGTTAATATTCTTCTCAAGACAAGGCTTCCACATTGCTTAGGAAGAATCCCAACAACGCCCCCTCAAAGCCTTGCCAAAGGGAAGTGAGTCTTGGCCCCTACGGGAATAAGAACTCAATTAATTTTCAAGGTGGTTGCAATATCTTTTTAATATGAATGGACTGATGTATTTTGCTTAAATAAAGGGGGCGTCTTCAAAGCTGAAGGCGTCTGAGGCGACATCAAAAAGAGGTTTGAGTTTAAGAGTTGAAATCAGAGGACCAGGATTGGTGGTGGATTGAATATCATGCTTTATGACGTGGTGATTCATCTTGGCGCAGTCCATGAGGCACAGCCCATTTGAGCCAACATTATTGTTCCTAACTGTAGAACCAAATCTCGGTTCACATAAATGCTCAGTGGTTGGCGCCTTGCTGGTTGAGAAAACATTTCAGTTCTTTGAGGTAAATTTTTGTCATTCAAAAGTAACATTTAAGTCCTTGGTCTTAGTTCACTGGCCACTTGAATTAAGTATGTGCCATGTTTTGTCAGGACCAGCGTTAGCCAAAGCTGAGAGCAAAACCAGGTAAGGTCAATGAATCTTTTTTTCCAATATCTGGCCCAATCTTCAGAGGGGAGCAGTTGGAATCAATTAATCATAGATAAGTTCCAGGAAAGTTGCCCGGAACTTTGGCGTTGCAATTCGTGAATTATTTTTTAGGAATTCATGAGGATCTAGAGTTTATATTTTATAGTCAAGTTTTGAAATTGGTCCTCTACTTAGCCCCTCTGATTGGTTTGATAGTTCAGTTGATGATTGTTGGCCAATTTTGATATGTTATTTGGCACTTTTGGGTCTAAACAGCCAATGATCTTTGTTTCCACTTTCAGCTTTGAAACAGCAGAGAAGGAAGCGATATTGAGATATCTAAACTGTTTTAATTACCATAGCTAAATGATATTATTAGTATTAAAATTATTATGTTTTGTAAAGTTTGAGCATCCCAGCAAGGTTGATTCTTTTCCTTTGGACTTAAGGTCAAGCCTAAACTTAAATAACTATCTTTTTAAAATGGGCCAGTTTGAAGAAACTTTCATAAAGAGTTTTCTCATACCAGGAAACAGCTCTTAAAATCAAGTAGTCACTCTCAAGTGTAATATCTTCCCATAACTCTTTTTTGGCTTTGTTTTAAGATTATCTGCTACTTCACGCTACTTTCCATAATAAAGTATATATTCTTCAAGTTTCTTTATAAGCGATGTTGGCCTTTTTGCTCAATCAAATCTTTCTCAAATTCGTTATTTATATCTAAATAAATGAGTATAGGCTTTAGTTGCTGGGGCGTCTTGAGTTGTACAAAGTCTTTGGAATTCTGAGTCATACTTGAAGATTTTCATGGTGAAGTTTATTCCCACAGATAATGGATCTTGGCCATTCCAAAGTAGTAGGCCAAAAGATCAGGGTAAGGAGTGCATATTTTAGATTGATAACTTTGTCCAGGACTGAGGCTATATCATCTTGGTGCAACAAGAAGCAACCTGACAGGGAGCGTCATTATGTCAGGCTGACAGGGTGAAATCATTGGCAGTGCAAGTATCTGAGGGCAGGGCTTTAAAGTGCGCAGTACTGTATGAGACTTTAGCCATTGGAAATAAATTAAATTTCTTAAACAAAACAAAGATAAATAAAAATTCCGTTAATAAAAGTACTTTATTTTGAAAAATAGTACTATTTATAGTACAACTGAAACTATAAGGGATTTTGGGTTATAGGGAATTTGCATATAGTGACTCCAGATTTCAAAGTTAATTAACTATCCCAGTTCACCTGTAAGGTCAGCTGAGCTTTTTGATCTCTTAATGCTTTCTTATCTACAGTTGATAGGATTAGGTAGGTTATTTAAAAGGAGAGAAAAAGGGATTGTTTTGGGTAAAGAGATTTCTTGGAAGGTGCAGCTGAAGGAAAGGTGTTATCGCCCATGTTTTCCTTTGAGCAAGGCAGTATATTTTTGAGCTCTCTGAATGGCAAGACATTTGTTACATGGATTAGCAGATTCAGAAATGGTATCAAGTTTAGATAAAGAAAGAGAGAGTAAAAATATAATGATTATTAATCAAATTTGGAGTAATTCTAACAATAACTGAATTCAAATTTTAAATTGATAAAATAGCATCTAACTTTAACTTGGGACTTTTGAAACCATTTTGTCATCTTGATAGTTAAATCTCAGTTATTAATGCTGGTTGATATTCTCCCCAAAACAAGACTTCCACTTTGCATAAGGAGATCCTGACAGATGGGCAGGTGTTTTTAGGTATGGTATGATACTATCATCTTTATTCCAGTTATCACATAGCTATCGAAAGGTTGTATAATTACTTATAAGTGGGGTAATTTTCATTAGCTGCTAATTGTAGAATTGCTTTCAATATATTAAGAGCAACATTTTACCAGGCGCCCATACTATGCCACCCAAATTTTAATTGTCCGTTTATCATTAAATTTGATACATCTCTGACTGCTATTGGAGCTGTACTATCTCAATGTTATAAACATAGAGAGGAACACCCAGTGGACTTTTCATCCGTGGGCTCACTAAGTAGGAGAGAAATTGTAAGTCTGTGGGAGCGCCCCTTGTGCTTGGACTGGGTGACATTCCCTTTCACTCAAAAAAAGGTCTTAAGAGGCCAGCCGCAACCCTCATCTCCCTGGGCAACTGGCCTCTTTGGACCTTTTTTAGAAGGGAAAGGGAATGCCAACCAGTCCATATGCAAAGGGCGCTCCCCCTGGACCTACAGAAACTAAGTAATGATGATGAATATTTGTCTGTTAATTTTTGCTGTAAACAGTTTCTCTTTTACCTCCATGTGACTCAATTCCAAGTCGTCACCAATCATGCCTCTTTGCAATGGTTATACAACCTTAAAGAACCAAAGGATGGTTAGCTCAATGAATGATGCTTCAACCCTACAATTACAAATTATATCAATTAAGTTCTTCAACTAATATGCTGATGACTCTACATATTACCCATTTCTTCTTATTTGTCCTCTTTTGTGGATCAACCGTATGAGAAATAATGTCTCATAAATACAACGATGAAAAACCTACTATTAGTCACACCTTGGGCAATTACCAAAGAACATGAAAATAGGAATGGTACAGTATACAAGATTGGGAGTGATGGACAAAGACTCTTTGTACTCAGCCCCATCTGAGCAGCCATTGATTATTATACAAGCCTATAATATTGATGGTCATGGTGGGTTGAACAAGACCATGAAGCTAGTCTATCAGAGCTACCATTAGAAGTTTATGAGATTTGGTATCCAGGATATCTAAATGAAGCGTCAAGATAACTGTTGCAACAGCCCTTAAAGGCCTCCCCCACCTATCAATTAGTCAATCCCAATATGGTTTGACACACATTCTCAGTTGAAACATCAGACCCTTTGATCAGTCAGAAAATTTTTACCAATACATCTTTGTGGACCAAGACCACTTGACTAAGTGGGAAAGTTTAAGACCATTCACACTGTCATAGCAGTCATTACTGCTAAATTTTTTATGAGACACATCATCCATTTCAATGTGCGTCTACAGGTTATCTTAACTAATATTGCTACCAACTCCTCTCCAGTTTACTCATTAAACTAATTGAGATCTTGGGGATTAGAGGGGCTCTAGCTTCCCCTTATCACTCAGAGCTAACAGTACTGTTGAATGGGTCAATGAAACTTTAGAAAAAATTCTCTAAAAGTTTGCCGCTGCTTCCCTTTTCATTGGACCCTCTATATTAGATCAACAATGATCTCTTACAGTATTGTTTATCATAGAGCCAATGAATTCTCATTTTTCATCTAATCTACGGCTGGCAGCCTGTTTTGACTCACTTTTTGCATTTTATCTTGTATATTAAAATATGATTTAACCTGAAGAGTTTTTTTATAAATAGGTTAGGGCACTGATTAAAATTTAAACCAAAGCTTATGGAGCATCCTTAATTTAAATTTGAGGAGCACCCCCTGCACCTCAAACATGAGGTATTTCTGTTCCGCACAAAAAAGATGGTGAATAAAGTGGCCATCCTTCTTGTGTCCCAGGGAAATTTATCCATGTGATGGACGAGAGATGGGTGATGATGTACCCCTTCAAGTTTCCCCCTTTTCTCACTACCTCACTAACCAATAGTTGGTGCAGCGAAATTGGGGGTGTTTGGAGGTGGCAGCGGTAGGAAGCCACTGTCAGCAAGAAATTGGCGGGCATCCTTTTCAATCAATAATCCTGGGTCCCAATGAGGGGTCTGTTAATATAAAATAAATCAAGATTCATCAAAATTTGATTTTCCACAGTGCGCTAGGGTTCTATATCCTGCCAATGTGTTTTTCTTCTTTGGAAAAGGCGAGCCCAACACCATCAGGTTTGGGCGTGTTAAATCCTTTCAGTACTTAAAGGGATCTCCCATATGTGGCCTGGCCATGAGTGCATCCTGTTGCATGTAAAATGAAGCGTTTCTAATATGCCAAGAAGAATGGCACTAGGAGGGAAGTTTTGTGGCACAAGTTGAGAAAAAGTTGTCTGGACAGGATGAGTTAATCTGGCGTCATGAAAGTTTTGAAATATTAATCCACCGGAACTGAATGAGATTGTGTTACCCTCAGTTCATGCCAAATCTATTTATTCCCCAAGCCCCAAACTTAAAATAATTATCCCCCCAAAAAAGATGGCTATCAGTCAATTTTCTACTGTTTGTTTAATATCCAAGTTTCCATGCATAATTTTCTCCAGTTTAAATTACACTCTCTATCTGCTAGCTGATGCCTAATAGGTTCCATGTTCCAGCCTACGCAATGACTGAGCCATAGTGGCCATAATCACAAAGTTGCTGCCCTCTCTTCTAGAATAAAGATACCATTACAGTAGCCTCCTGGGGTTGACCCCAATTTTGGACGCCATACGGCATCAGAATGTTACCTTGCTCCTGGAGATTCTTTCTCCCCAGTGGGTGAAGTTTCATGACTTTTCCACATGGTTGGCAATTCATGTCACCGGAGCGAATTTAGGGCTCCATGTGGGGCTTAAAAACACAACAGTGGCGTAATCCTCGGCTGCCACTGCTGCAATGACATGGTAGTTATTAGGTATGATGGTAACTGTGATCATTAGTAACCATCCCTCAATCGTTCCTCTTCCTATCAGTTATCAGGCCATATATATGGCTATGCCTCCGTCCTTCTGATTTTCATTCTGATTGTTTATTCACCCTGACTGACAGTCTCTTTTAAACTTTATTAGCCAGCTCCATGATATAATTGACTAACCACTAGTTTCCACCATTTCCACATTTCTGCTAGAAGTAAGTGATATGATGCACTGTTATACCACATGAACCTGAAAGTTTTTTTAGTTTGGCACTTTTTGTATAGTCAGTTGTTGCGTTCATGATGTGCTTCCGTGTGGTGTTGGAATTACTGACCCAGTATTTTCTCCTGCAGGAATAGTTCCAGTTTCACCCCACCCCAGGGAGTTCATAGGTCCCTTCCACGGAAACCATAAACCAGGGTTTGGATGCCCTTAATAAATTGTAAGTGCAGTTTTTGGCTAATACAGAGGCTTCCTTTTTCTGATGGATGCTTAGCAGAGTGTAGCTCTTTTTGATGAAGTTGAGGGTATGCCCGTCGTTGGGTGTACAGGATTTTGCATTTGTCCAACTAAGTGAGATTTTCTACTATTTAATTATGTTGATATCATTAGTAGTTCAGGCTCTGGTGTTAAAATCAGCTCTCCTGCTACAATTCTTCATGTTGGTCACAGAGGCGTCCAATCTGGCCTTGTTCATCAAATCTTTCCAAGGTCAGGATCCTGGGATCAAGCTTCCTTTGGACGTTTTTTGTGGTATTCCATGCCGTCTTAAATCATATTTCCTCTAACCATTACGCCTGGGACACTAATTTGGGTTCATTAGAACAGGTAGGTGCAGTGGCTATCTCCATCAGCGCCATGCTCTGGTGTGTGTTGGGGGGTAGTGGGTGCAGTGAACAGGTTCCTCACCAAAGCATCTATGAATGGAGTATTGAATGACTAGTCAGCGTTTCCCTTATCTCTCGCACAATGGACCTGTTCTGGACAGGCTCCCAGGGTGTGTGACCTGGTTCATGAGAAGCTTTATTCTCTCCTCCTCCCGTTGTTTCCCCTTCCCTTGTCCAGGCACCGGTTGCCAAGGCAATTCCCATTAATTACCTGGTGCCTCTTAATCCCTCAATGCTCATGTTATCAGCTTCAACGTGAAGAATTTGATTAGGTTCTTCCCACAGAAAGTTTCAATTACCATCCCAAATTCTAGTTCCCTAGATTATTCAGCGATTATTAATACTCAGCTAGTGTTTTCCCATGATGTGGTCAATAAACAATATTTCACTTATGTTAATTCTCAGCGTTTGAGCTTGATTCTGCCGAGTTGGTTTTGCACAGGGTATGAGCCACTGAGTAACCAAATTGTATGATATGAGGATCACCAATTTATATCAGTACTTAATAAAATATGTATGGAGCTATCGCCCCTTATTTTAACCTTTATTTTAATATTAATTGCAGACTTATCTGCGCGCTCCTTTTCTCATAATAACCTCCTTCACCTTTAACTTCCATCAGACTCTTTATACCTAGGTTCCCCAGCTGGATGCATCCTTAGCTTGGTACTCTTCTATTCTGCTTCCCATTTCGACTTACTATCATTTTGTATCAAATCTTGGCATAAATCCTCTTGATTTGCCAAATGCCTCATTTCAAAGCACTTAAATTCCCAATATCAGTTCAATTCCAGCGGATTCCATCCATTCCGCCATATTGACTTAGAGAATATCATCCAGTAATATTGGAATCGTGACATTACCCCCTCCTTGACTGGACGATAGGTTCCTACTGTTTGTATGCTCAAAGGAACTTCACATGGACTCAGTTGATAACCCGACCCCTAGCAGGTTCCTTAATTGTGTAGACATCTGTGCCAGTCTTCTCAATAATCTTGAACGTGCCAACCCAAATGTCAGAGAGCTTATTTTTTTTGTCTAAATACATGCTGATTGTGGAATAAAATGTAATCCCCTACAGAAAACAATGGAAGACAACTCCATCGCTTCTGGTTGGCTGCCTGGTCACGTATTTTCTTTGCTAGACTGGTGGAGTAGGCTTCCATTTGCAACTTGATCAAAGTATCTTGAGTTGATTCAGCTATCGCTGAGAATTCACCCCACCATTGTCCTCTAAACACAAATATAACAAGGCATGCAGATCCAGATGTTGACCATACAGCAGTTGAAATGGGCTCTTGCCAGTGGCCGAATGGTAGCTGATATTATAAAGCAAACACAGCAGTAGGTAGAAGGGCGCTCCATTCTGAGAGCCAATCCATTATCAATTTGTGGAGTATGTTCACTAGGGTTCCATTGACTCGCTCCACCATCCCATTGGATTCTGGATGATAGGGGGTGGTCAAAACCCCACGAATCACTATCAACTCGTTTAACTTTGGCAGAATATGTGAAGTGAAGTTGGTTCCATTGTCCATCAGAATGAACTGCGGGCAGCCATGCTGCTGTATAATGCACTCCATAATGAACTTGGCAGTGGTGACTGCACCCAAGTCGCTAATAGCCCTGGCTTCCACCCATCAGGTCAAGTGATTGATAGTGACAATTATATATATTTGGATCGATTGGCACTATTCAGCAGAGGTCCCACTACATCAATGGAAACAGTATGCCAAGCAAACCAGGGTTTCACTAGTAGGTAGGTGGTTTTCTTGCAGAAAGGTTTTTCTACTTGACACTGATGACAACAACTTATTGTTTCTAATATTTCATAATGCATGCTCTCCCAGTAGTATCAGGATCGCAACATCTCCAGTGTTTTCTGAAACCCTCCATGGCCTACAGCCCGATGAGCATCCATAATTATTTCAGGTCAGTCTGAAGGCTTAGGGAAACTCAACATCTGGTTGCCAATCCACTTATATAGTTCTCCTTCACGTAGAAAGGTATCTGCCCTAAGTCCATCTAGTACCTTGATCACATGCGGCGGCTCATCCTGGTATTTATTTACCACCATCTTCTCATACATTATGTTGGCTAGATCCGTTATGATTGCAACTGTCAGCAGCCTAGAGAGAAAATTTCGCATTTTGGTGTTTTGCTCCCGGTCAATGCAAAATTTTGAAATAATATGCTTGCAGCTTTAATGCCCAACGTGCGAGCCATCCCTCAGATTAACAAAGATTCTGTAACCAGCGCAAGGAAGTGTGATCTGTCACTACTTGAAATCTCACACCATGCAGATATACTCAAAACTGTTTATAAGTGTAAATTACCGCTAAACATTCTCACTCAGTAACAGTGTAGTTCCATTTGTGACAGTTCAAACTTCGACTACAGAAGGCAACAGGATGCTCCACGCCATCATCATCCTTCTGAAATAATACTGCCCCTATAGCGGAGAGCGAGGCATTTGTTTGTACTATAAACGGCTTATCAAAGTTGGGGTATTGCAAAATGGGTGCGCTTGCTAATGCGGTACACAATACATTATAAGTATTCTGGCATCATTCCGTCCAATCAAAAGAAGCATTTTAATTAATAACTCAAAAAAGGGGCCCCAATGCAGCTGAAATTGGGAATGAACCGTCAGTAATACCCAATTATTCCCAGAAACACTTGAATGTCCCACTTACTCACTGGGCGAGTCATCTTGCTTATCGCTTCCACTTTAGCTAGCTGCAGTTTAAGCCCATGTGACTCCACAACAAACCTGAGGTGTTCTAATTGCTCCTTAAAGAAATGGCACTTTCAAGGCTTAATTTTTATTACAGTGGCGGCGAGGCGCTGAAACACTTGCTCTAAGTGGTCTAGATGCTCTGTAAATGTCTGCAAAAACACATTGATGTTGTCAAGGTAAACTAAGATTTAGGACAGCTTTAAATCACCTAAAATCGTATCCATGGCATGCTGGAATGTAGCCAGAGCATTACACAACCCTTGAGGTATGCGCGTCAGCTGGAACAATCCTCTCAAGGTGATGATCACACATTTCTCCTGTTCCATTAATGGCAATTTGATCTGCCAATACCCCGGTATTAGATCCATGGTGGAAAATTTAGTTTGCCCCGCCCAATTGGTCTAATTCTTCATCAATCCGAGGAAGAGGGTAAGAATCCTTCTTTGTTACGTTATTCAGTTTATGATAGTCAATAACTACTCAGTTCATGCCATCCTTCTTTTTGATGATGAGTACAGGTGACACCCACGGACTGTTCAATGGCTCTAGCATTCCTTGCTCAATAAGTTTATCTACTTCATTGAAGACAACCTCTTCCGCTGCTTTTGAACATCTAATAGGTTGTGAACGAATGGGAGGGTGATCCCCTGTGTCTATCCGATGTACCACCCCTTGAGCGCACCCCAGGTCATAATCATTATTAGCAAAAATATCCCAATACTTTTTAAATAAGGCCATAGCCTTATCTTGTTGTTCCACTGATAATCCCGTGAGCACTTCTCGTGGAACCACAGTCAGTATGCCAAATGAGGAGTGAGCTGGTAGTCCAAGATCTTCCAATGAGCCAAAGTCATGAATATGACGAACTTCCCTGATAGGGACGAAGTGTAGGTAAGCCACCACTTGGTGCCGCCTGATTGTTATTGTTTCCTTCTGTAGGTTCGCGAGCAGCACCTTCACCTCCCCATTTCCAGTAAACAATAACCCTGGAGCCACATGTGGTTTGAGCCGCGAGTGCTGATTAGGCGCCAGGATTTCTCCATAAAGCCCCTTAAGGACTTCAAATTTGAGCCCAGTCCCTATTATACCCTAGTGTCCAGATGGTAAGTTTAAAGGGCGCGTCACTCAAAGCAGGATTCCCTTATACTCATATATCTGGTTGCGAGGATCTTGGTCTGCCAACTCAGTTGCTGGTAGCAAACAGGGATTACTCTGTAACTGTACGCTAGATTGATCTGACGGAGTGGACTGTATCCGTTGGGATTTACCATAGGAAAAATACTGAAATTTGTTGACCAAATATGTAAGGGTTTCTTCCGCCATATCTATCACAATGCCAAATTTACTCATGAAAGCCGCGTCAACTAACATATCATAGTGGTTTTTGGCAATACCACCGCTGGAGAAGACACCTGAACTGACCCATATCATAGAGGTAACGCGCTATATGCTCCCTCCGACACAGTGCTGTGCATTCCCACAGTCCCATATACTACGCAATGGTCTACATCCAGTTTCAACATAAGTTTAGCCACCAACCGAGTAGAGACTATGTTCACAGGTGCTCCCATGTCTATAATAGCACGGATTTTTGTGATCTGAACGAATATATCGCAATAAGTACATTCTGAGTGAGAAGAAACATTGGGTATTGCTTGTACGTTCAAAGGCTTTGTGCTACTCAAAAAAGAAGAAATGCCCTTGCCAACATGAGGATACTCCCTAGCAATTTTCTCTACTAAAATAGCTATGGTAATCCCTACTAAAGGAATGGTGTTCAGTGAAAGATCTGGTTTGCTAATGTCAGTCTGTTCCATGATCTGCCATGCATATGGCTTCTGCACGTCCTGCCAAAGCTCAGCCTGATGGGGTGAGCCTTTACTCATGGAAGTGGAAGCAGGGGTATCCAATGAAAGCTGCTGGTATAACACATCATCCAACTGAGGGTTAATTTCTGCCCAAAAAGATGTTTGGGGATTGTTGAGGACAAGTGATATGGACTTAGCGGAGCTAGAGCGTCCCGTCTCTACTCCACTCGAGCTTTTCCCTGCTTGATTATCCTAATTGGCATTGCATACACATGTGGTTGACTAGGGCAATTGGTTGCATAATGCCCTCTTTGTCCACACTGGAAGCAGGTGTTCATAAAAGGTGCACATCTATAGTTTGGGGCGGAATACCCAGGCCAATAATTGCTGTTAAGGTTTCAAGGTTGCAGACAAACTGGAGAAGTGTACCTGGGCCGGAAAGGGTTTATTGACTCATATGAGGAACAAATACATTCCTTCGGCTGATAACTCATTTGCTGTGGCCTATACTCCGCAAGGGTTGGAGCGGGGGCAACATCAATTTTTGGGTTACATTGGGGGTATTGTTTGTGGTGGAGAGCCTCCATAAGGCGTTCATGATCCAAATAAGTCAGGTATCCCCATCCAACACATGGGATATAGCGTTATATATAGTTCCCAATATAGTTTTACAGCTGCTGTCATTGTTATACTTACATCTTCAGTGGTTAAGATATTGGCCCCAAGCAGAACGTGTGCTTCCACTGAAAACCGCTCAGCAAATTTTGACAGAGTTTCATTTTGGTCAAACTTTATAGTCATAAAGTCGGCTTTTCATTGACACATCTTGGTAGCGCCTCTGAACAGCTGGATGATAATCACTTTTACTTGTGCATAAGATACCGAGCTGTTGAGAAGATAGCAGGTTACCTGATCAGCGCTTTTCACATCCAAAGCGGACAGCAACAATTTCGATGTTTGTCAATCTGTAGCTCCTTCCACAGCGAATTCAAACTACTTAAAGTAACTGTGTAGGTTCCCATCACGACTGAAAGGAGGTAATTTCTCAATATGAACGAATTTGCTTTGCTCTGCAAACTGTTCATTGATCAACTGTTGCAGCATTTCATATAGTTGTTGCAATTTCTGGTGGACTCCCCTTTCTTTGTTCAGTTGCTGTTCCACAGCTTGTATTCATAAAAGAACTTATTCTATTATATACTGTAAGCAGGGTTCTGTTGGAATAGAGGAGGACTCCTCATTGTAGAGTAATAGGCTTTCTGGTTATTTTCAACTGTAGTTGCTTAGTGGGCCCCCTGTAGTGAGCACCACTGTTAAAACTCAGCGTTTGAGCTCGATTCCACCGAGTTGGTTTTGCACAGGGTATGAGTCACTGAGCAACCAAATTGTATGATATGAGGATCGCCAATTTATATCAATACTTAATAAATATGTATGGAGCTATCGCCCCTTATTTTAACCTTTCTTTTAATATTATTTGCAGACTTATCTGCGCGCTTTTTTTCTCATAAAAACATCCTCCACCTTTAACTTCCATCAGACTCTTTATACCTAGGTTCCCCAGCTGGATGCATCTTTGGCTTGTTACTCTTCTATTCTGCTTCCCTTTTCAACTTACTCCCATTTGTATTATATCTCAGCATAAATCCTCTTGATTTGCCAAATGCCTCATTTTGAAGCGCTTAAATTCCCAATATCAATTCATTCCCAGCGGATTCCATCCTTTCCACCATATTGACTCAGAGCTTATCATCCAGTCATATCAGAATCGTGACATCTTATTTTTTTATTGCTTCTGAAAAATTTGGTTGGTTATGAACTTGGTGCCAATTGAGGAACTTTTGGACTTAAGACCAACTGGGAACTAAAGAATCTTAAACTGGTGTAGGATCTGGATTTGGACCTGAAAGTGGGTGCAGCAGTGTTTGGTGCATCTTGAGCTCTAACTTTTTTATACAGTATATGGAATCTGTTATCTTTTTAGGTGCACCAGTTTTTTATGATTGGTTTGCTACGGTGCCAGATATGCTCTTCCTGATTATTTTGAGAATGGGGTGGTGGCGTCAGCAGCAGTTTAACATCAACCTAGAAAAAAGTACTATCCTTTAGAAATGCCCATTTGTGAGGGATGTTTCTTCTCATCAATACACTCACGACAGACTGGGTGTTGGGTTCCATCACGTCGCTTCTTTCCCCTATGGGCTTTTGCTGGATTTTCTCCCAGCGTTTGTAGTGTTACAAATTATATTCAATATGTAAAATGCTAACCACCTTCTTCACATTCCTGGTATACCTGGATTTCTGTTTGATGGTAGCTGTGATCAACATCAACTGCCCGTTGTATCCTTACATGGCACAGGATGACAAAACATTCAAGTTGTGGTTATACAATACTCACAAGAAAGGGTGAGTGTTCAAAAAAAAACTTCAACTATTGCTTCTCATATAGTTTTCCCTCAGAAGACTTATGGAACTTTCACCCCTGCATAAATTATGGACATACTAATAATATCATCATTCATGATCCCTGTCCCTTTCCCCTTAAGCGGACGATCAGCCAGGTAATCTCAAATCCCGGGTGTTTTCAAAAGCTCAATCTTGTGAACGCGTTCAACCAAATCCAGGTGGCATAAGGTCAGGATTGGCTTATGATGATTTGTACCTGAAGGGGCGTCTTCCAATTCTGAGTGCTGATATGTTGCTTGAAGAATGCCCCAGATATGTTCCAGCATACATTCAATAACGTTCTTAATGA
This sequence comes from Massospora cicadina, assembly GCA_022478985.1. NCBI lineage: Eukaryota > Fungi > Entomophthoromycota > Entomophthoromycetes > Entomophthorales > Entomophthoraceae > Massospora > Massospora cicadina. The sequence goes on along the minus strand of JAKSZP010008507.1, from coordinate 12,134 downwards.
CCTCTAGTTCACTTGTGTGGTAGCATACATCAACGATACCCTCCTGAATTCCCCTACCCCCAAGCAGCATTAGAAAGCCTGGAGCAGTGCTGGCTGCATTGCACAAGGAGATACTTTACGTAAAGTCCTCCAAATGTGAGTTTTCAGGGAGGAGGTGACCTTCTTGGGAAACATGGCCCTGAAGGATGGTTATGCTATTCCCTCATCAAGCTTGAGGCAATTCTTAAGCGGCCTACTCCTATGACCCAGAAGCAGTTGAAGGAATTTTTGTGCACAATCATATTTCTGAAGATATTTTCCCCTGAAATATCTCAATTGGCTGTGCTAATTCATCTCTTGATGGGGAAATTGTTCCGTTATGATGGATGGAAGAGTCCCAATAAGTGTTTCATGCTTTAAAGAGGTGTTTTTGATGCCACCTGTTCTCAATCATGACTATCCACAAAGCCTTTTATTGTTCATGTGACGCCTCATCAGTCGCCATGTTAGCAGTACTATTGTAAGAACATGATGGTAAAAACATTTTGTCACTTAATTTTTGCGCAAGTTTACTTTGTCTGAACAATCCTGGGCCAATTACAGTAAGGAGTTGGCCGCCATGGCGTGGTATCTTACCCACTGGCGGTACATTATTTAGGGAGTACAACGTTATAAGACTATGAAGACAAATCATCAAGCCCATATGTATATCTGGAAAATTCAGAAGATGGCGCATCACCAAGTAATATGTATTGCACCCCCTGTAGTATTAGCTTTAAATATGACTTAATGAAAAGGGCTTGAATGTTCTTCACATATTTGTTGAGTCAAATCCCTGCATTGAGTCCATCAGAGGCAAATGAGCAGGAGCTATCAATGGTAATTCTGTTTACCAATCTTGGCTATTGCTCCTCCTGAAATTTCAGTGTATATTGGGCTCCAGATGTGCCTCTTATCTCTCGGGTATCATTGGGTCAAATGACCTGCTTGTAGGCGCTGGAGCTGTTAACAAGCTGGTACTTCTGACGCATAAGCAGACCCATTATTCATCGGTGGAGGGGAAAATTTGGTTTAGGTCAAGACTATGAGTTCTGCCCAACTCTGCGATGAAGTCATTTGAGCCCATCATGACCCCCTTGTGGTTGGCCACTCAAGGATAAAAATGCCTTAATTTGGTAAAACTAGCATACAACTGGCCAGGTATCTCCAAGTACATCCCTTCATGGATCAATAATTGCATGATGTGCGCATTTACTAAATCATATAAATCAGGTAAAAATGATCTTCTCCATCCCCTGCAGCAGGAGGAAGGTGCGTGGACCTTGGTGTCAGTTTATTTTATTATTGAACTTCCCAGCTCCAATGGGTTTACTGCAGTTATGGTGGCCTTGGATTGCTTTACTAAGCTTTCACTATTTTTTCCTTGTTCATCAGCCATCACCTCTGAGGAGATGGCCTGACTCTTTGTGCGGTATGTGTCCTCGATGTTTGGCTTGCCTCAGTAGATTGTGAGCAACCGAGGGCCGCAGTTTATGGAGCGTTTTTTGGACCAAGTTCCTGGATATTTTGGAGATTAAGACATGCCGCTCAACCTCATACCATCCCAGTCTGACGGTTAGATGTAGCGGTTTAACCATATACTTGAACAGCATCTTCACTGTTACGACTCTGCCATACAGGACAACTGGGAGATTATTTTCATTGGCCTAAGTTTGCATGCAATAATGGCACAAATGCGTCACCTGGTTTCTCTTAGTATGAGGCCATAATTGGTTATAACCACTCATTTTATATCAACCTTTTCCTCTACCTGGAAGTTCCGACTTTAGAGGACCATGCGTGGCATATTTGGAGCACACAATCTGTTTCAGGAGAACCTGACCAAGGACATCGCCATAAACAAAAAATGTTGATTGAAAACATCTTCCTGTCCATAAAATTGTGGTTGGGTCCTCCATCATAGTGGATATGTGACACCTACATAAGAAGGTGTACTCCCAGAAGTTTGCAAGCAAGCACTATGGTCCCCATGTGGTGGAGGCAGATTTGGGCATTGGCGCGTTTAGGTTGAATCTTCCAGACCACATGAAACATCAACCTATTTTCCTCGTTTCCCAGGTATCCTCATCTAAAGTGAAGCGCCCAGCAATGCCAGAGCCAATCATGGCTAGGGTCAGAGGAGGCTAAGGTTAAGGTAATTTTAGCTCATGGAAATTCCGCCATTTAGTACAGTATCTCACGTCATGGAAGGGGTTCCCTCTGTATGAAAAAAAGTTGGGTCAGCCCCTGTGACTGTGCCCAATGTGGTGAGCTGGTGGAGGCCTTTCACGCTATGCACTCCAACTCTCCCCATCCCCCCTCAAAAATCACCGCGCTCTTGGCTATTAAGTTATTGGAGGACCATAATAATGTCACTCTCGCCCAAGTCCCCAGGGTTGCTACTCTCCCTGTTCAAAGAGGGAAGGATAATGTAAGTCAGGGGAGCACCTCCTTTTCCTCAACCATGAAGAACTTTCATTCCACATGAAAAAAGTGATAAAGAAGTCAGCCTTTTCTCTTGTTTCCAGGGGCTATTTAGCCCATGTTGTTTGATAAGCGATGGGTGATGGTGTACCCCTTCAAGGTTTCTTTCTTTACTACCTACCTCACCACCTAAGAGTTGGTGCAGCAAATTTTGGGAGGTATTTGGAGATAGATGCGGTAATAAGCAACCGCCAGCGAGAAAATGGTGGTTTCCCTCTCCCTTGACAATTTTAAGTCCCAATGAGGGGGCTATTAATATAGATAAATAAATTTCAAGTGTAATTGAGTCATCCACCTTACGCTCAGTCTCAAAATCCTGCCAATATGTTTCCCTTCTCTGGAAAAGGCAAGCCTAACACCATCAGGTTTGGGCGTGTTAAATCCTTTCATTACCCAATGAGACCTCCCATATGTTACCTGGCTATTGGCGCATCCAGTCGCCTGTTGGGCAAATTGTAACCAATCTGCCAAGTCAAATCACGCTGGGATGGGTAATTAGTAAAATTCGAGTGAAAGTCAACTGGTCAGGATGAGATTAATCCAGATTCAAGAAAATTTTGGAATTTTGATCCACTGGAATCAAATGGGATTACGTTACCCTAAATTCCTGAATTTTATTTCTAAAGCCTCAGAACTTAAGACAAATGTCCCCCATAATTATGGTTTTCATTCAATTTTCTATCATTTGTTTAGTAAAAAATTCCTGCGCAGAATTTTCTTCAGTTTAAATTAAACTCTCTTTCTACTAGCCGTTGCCAAATAGGTGCCATGTTTCAGCCTAAGAAATGACTGGGCCATAGTGGCTATAATCACAGCGTTGCTTCTCTCTTTTTTTTACACTAGGTGGTCCCAACCTAAAGGGGGATACACCAATCTCACACCGTTGCTTCTCTCTCTCTCCTCAAATGGGGATACAATTATATTAGCCTCCTCATTTGTCCCCAATTTTAAATGTCATATTGAGTCAGGATATGACCTCGCTTTTGAATATTTTTTCTCTCCGGTGAGAAAATTTCATGACTTTTCCATGAAGTCAGCAACCCATGTCACCATAGTGGATTAGGAGCTCCTTTTAATGCCAAAAGAAACAACAGCAGCGGAATTTATGGTTGACACTGCTGAGTTTGCATGGTTGTTAGTATGTATAATGGTAACAGTGATTGAGTCACCATCCCTCATTCGTTCCCCTTCCCATCAGATATCAAGTCATATGGACAGCTATTTCTCTGGTATTATAGTTTGTTTTGGGTGTTTACTCACCCTGACTGGCAGGCTAATCTCAACTTTATTAGCCATCTCCATGACACTTAATTTAGAAAATTAAATCAGAAATCCCATAATGTTACACATAAAGGAATTTTAAATAAATCAAGGAAGGTAATTAGTATCATACTATGATATGTATGGAGTTGAAAGAACTCATATAACCATCTAGTACTAAAAAAAAGAAAGAACTCATAGAACTCCACACTATAAAAAGATACCATAGATAAATCTTAGAGCAAGTATAATTTATGTCTATTCCAACAAGCACTTTTTCAATGGTAGCTTATCAACAGGGTCATGCAAAGTTTCTGAGGCCCTACTACAACAGTCAGCCTCCTACTTAATAAAGTAAGCAAACTGCGAGTTGATTCAAGAGGGGAGATGTTTGAAAATTGTTGACTTGATTCAGGATATTTATTCATATTTTTTCATTCAGATGCAACTATAATGAACGTGAGTGACTAGTCATCAACTCTTGTTGATGTCTGTCATTTTATTTAAATTCTCAGCCTTTTCATAATTCTCAATAGCTGTTCTCATTCTATTAAAAGTCGTTTCCCAAAAGATGGGTATCTTTGTGCTCTTATACCCATAATACCCATTGTATTCGCTGTCAATTGTACTCCAAAAGTCAGGTCATTATTATTCTTAGGCTAGGAGGTAGACTACAATTATTTCCTATTATTCTCTTATTAAATTATCGCCTATTTCCAAACTTTATCTTATGTTATAGAAGTCATTAAAGTAGTATATTTTTACCATACCAGGAGCCATAAAATTGAATTTTACATAGCACTTTTATACAATATTCAGCTGCGTAGGATCTTTTCTAGGACAAAGGCCTAATGATCAAGAAAATATGAGAGCTCCAAGGAAAAAAGACCTTTGAAGTAGTATATGTTTGTTTTGTGGTACAGCCCCTTTCCGCTGAGCCCTCCACATGGCCATGGAGCCTCTCATCAACAGTATTTTTTGTCCAAAATTCTAGCTGATTTCTTAAGGGAGGCACATGAAAAGATCAAGGAGCTTGGTATTTTCTGCAGACACATATGCACTGTGCAGACAAACTATCATCATTTGACTCCCACCACACCCAAGCGCCTCAATTAGTAAGAAGTTTTTTGTGTGCACCAAGTCTGATAAAGTATGTTAAATTCCATATTACCAATTATGTTAAGGCATTGAATAATGCAGGCCTCATTAACAAAAAAACATGACGTTCTTCTCCCTTACCCAATTGGCTGATTCCCTCACTCCCAATCTGTCACTCTCATGTATGCCAACAGATCACACCAGATGGTCATTCCCTTAACCCATCTTCCCCATCCAATATGGTTGCTTAAATTACCTACTGAGCTGCCATATTGGGACTTTTTTAATTCTTGGGTTTATATGGCACCTGCAAATAAAAACGCGTTGCCACTCTCCTTCCTTGGGTTGTCCCTATGGTACCAAAAAACAAAATATTTTAAAGACTTTTTAAGCAGGCGCTGATATAATATGTCTAACCAATTTTATAATTTGTCAATCTGCACTATATACTGACACTTATGAAATTTATCAACAGCCAAACTATACAGAAACGTTTAAAACTTTCTAAATATTATTGGCCTTTAATAGAAATTTGGAAAGACTGAAAGCATAACAATTCAGTACTAATTACAAGTTGTATCCACTGTTTTTCATGCAACATAAGTTAGCACACACAAACAGAAGCACTTCATTTAGGCTACTGTATGGTTTCTAACCAGAATTAAGAAATCTGTATTCAGTATATCCCTAGTTCTTATAGCCTACAAAAAAAATTGTTAATATAGCACAACCTTTATATAACTTGAATAAAAGTGTAAGGATTTATAGGAGCCAGACAATATTTTTTGAGGAAGCCAGTGATAGCATAGACTAACCTACTGATAATTATCTATGGATGCACAAACCTATTGGGCATTAATAACATTGGGAAAATTATATAGGCATATGGTGTAAGGTGTTGAGATACTCTCAACTAAAGGGGTGTAATTTCTTACCCATGGAAAAACCCCTACCAGAAACTCTAATTTTAATGATAATAATAATTTTATTTGAGGTTGGAATAATAATAGAAGTAATAATAATGATGATAATAAAAACGATAATAATAATACTTATAATATTGTTAGTGATACTAATCCTACAGACAACCTGGACAAAATTCAATTCCCTCCTAGCATGGCTGACAATCAAGTATATTTGTGAAGTTTCAAAGTCCCTTTTATAGGCTTTTAATGGTCTAAAAATCCTGATATTGTAGGTCACTATATACCCCTAACCACCACAATAAATTGACAACCAATAATGATGAAGTAAGGGTGGTTAGCCTGGCAGGGTAATTCCTGCTTCCACTCTAGTGCAGTTTTTGTTCAATACAAATTCAAAACCTGGACTGGGTATAAAATTATCGGTGTGGTATATTTGTCCCAAGGTTGACCCACCTAAAATACTTTTTAAATAATGATGAAGTCATAGGATGCACAAGTAAATACAGGCCAAAAAATATGCGGCTATCTTTACATATGACGCCTTTCAATAACCACTTTTTATATACCTTTGGTCTCTCCCAGCAATGATAGCCAAATTACTATTACTGCCAAGAGAGTGTTTGTAACTCTGCTGTTCCAAAAAAGAGTGGCTGGGAAAGCACAACAACACAAACAAGGAATAAACCACTAACAGCAAAACTGAAAAGAGCACCATGAAGAATGCCAGTAATAAGATGACCAAAGGAGAGGTATACAAAAGTATATAAATATCCAGATAGACTAAAAAGGCAAGGACTTGGTTAGACGCCAGGGAGGTGTCCATCACCAAATGCAGCTCAGAGTCTAGACTCTTTGGAGCTCCAATATGAAGGGTCAAGGTTCCACCAGTGGCAAAATAGGATCCATATATATTTAGAGAGTATAAAAAACCTATATTATTAAAGACCTCCTTATATATCAGTAATAATGTCAAACTAAGGATTCATCTGATAATAGTTATATAGGTTTTGCAAAGAAGTCAACAAACGCAGAGTTTGGTCTTAGTGAAAACACTATAAAGAAACTTGGGAAGGAGTGACATGGTCTACTTGGTGCGGTATTTAGCCAGATTTAGTCAATAATATCAGCTTTGTCAGCACTAGTGCTCTAAATCAAGTAGACAAACCTCTAGTGATTTATTGAAGTTGTATTTTTCACAATTAGATAATATGGTAAATTGTATGGGACTCAGTATCCCGCTTCCTATTAAATGCAATGACACATTCCTGTTTATTAAATAATTTAAAAAATCTCAAAGTAATTGATGAAACACTAACTGCCATATAACGCATAACCTTAGATAAAACGGTGAATAGTTAGACCTTGTTAATTTTGGTCTTGGTTATACTTTAAGTCTGGAGGGCGGCCAACTTGATTCGCTTGGCCTTATTGAGCTCCTCCTTATTCTTGCAACTAGTACCCACAATCATGTCAAGATACATGACATTACCCTATGGCTTATGAGGCACCACCCCTCCCTTTGGGGCATCAGCAAGGGAAAAACCTTTGAGCAGAAGAAAGTTTCATGGAGGCGACTTTGGGGGTTCCATTGGGTCCTGAATCAATTGGAAAACGATTGTGTAAAATATTAAGGAGGTCCTGCACTTAAACAAAATCATGGTCTAGACCCAAGCTTTTCTTTGTGGCGTCAAAACTCATCCACAATAAGAGGTATTTGAGCCTTCTTCTTACATGGCAGGAGTCCACAATGTTCTCCACTTCCAACTCAGGTGCCCCATCTATGAGCTATGACTCAGGATTTTTGCAAGAGGGGGACCCTCAAACTGAGTCAGTTTGCACTCATGAATTGTATCAAATATTTGGAACTTGGGTGGATGGTCCAACTGATAGGAGACATGACCCACCTTTATAACAACGTGGTAAAAATCATATCCTCTTTGACCTCAGTTTCAAGCACAGCTGGTTGATTGTGATATTCTTGGCACCCATCATCACAAAATCTCTCAGTTTATTATCATTCCTACTCTCTTCTGATCATCTGCGTTCTCCTTGTAGACCTTCATGTTAGCATCCAAGTTTATATTTACCCCTGGTTTACTATCTTGATGAACTTGACCTTTTCCACCACAGCTTCCACCTTGGACCCACAATTAAGTTCTATACCTCTAGTTTGGTGTTGATATTTTTGCCCACCTTTCCAACTACCTAGATCATCTGCTGAATCGCTAGGGGATAAGTCACACTAGCAAATGAATCAGATATTGGTTGAACTCAAATCTGAATTTATAAAGTTTGGGGATTTCTAGGGTAATTTGCCAGGTTTGGGTCCATTGGGATGATCTGGGTGAATGCTTTGGATCTCATCAGGCAGAGTGCTGATGAAATTGGGGCATCTGATAGTTGATCATAAATTAATTATCAAGTGTATAACTATAATTGGTTGAGTTTCATCAACACCTGAAAAAAATTTAATTAGCAGTTGTGAGGTGAGTGATGCCGCCTGCAACTAGTGAATCATTCATTTGGTTTGCGATCTGCAATGATGGGTAATGAGTCCCATTACCTAAGCAAGCACTAGACAAATGTGGTTGGTTCGCTGTGATTGATTGGGAAACGTTAGGTACACTTATTCTGGCTCTTTCTGTTTCAGGGCCTGAGGATGTCCAATGGAGGAATTCCTAACCTGATAGAGAAGACTATCACTGGTAGAGATGTCATAGGGAAGTTCAACAGCAATGGCTGCCGTTTCATGGCTGAGGCACCAACTGAGGAGTTGGGCGCCAAATTCCCCAATAAATGCTCTAGTATTTTATAATATTAAAAGTTGCTACATTTTGGGAAATAAGCTCTATTCATCTTCAGTTAATTATTGTTGTAATACATTAATTTTGGACTCTTTTGTTTATAAAGAGTAAGGATTGGATATCCTTAGACAAGAAGCAGAGCTTAGATGTGAATTTCCGCAGACTCAGCGTGATGAGAAGAAAGGATGGGAACCTCTGAATCAGAAAGTGTATTAAGTTCAGCTGGAACAGGAAAGAAGCCCTTATAATTGACATAATCAGTATTTTGTTAATCATACAGGTCTAGCGTTGGACTATATTGGGCTTATTTAACAACAGATAGTAGTCATCATACTATTATTGCTCACATATCAATTATTATTAATCAGTGCGAATTGTGCACATACCAAACCTGTGCAGTTAACTTCTGGTAACTATCAATTGAGCCAGTTCTTTAAATTTGTGGGACAAAAGACCCAGATCTTAGTATTTGATGCTCACTACAGGTAATATTTGAGTAAGATACGCCAACCTAAATTGTCATATAAGAAAGGAGTAGAAGAAGTTTCCAATTTTTTCTTTGAGCTACTTGGAAAAGTAACGTCATTGAAAAAGAAAGAAGGAAATCTGGTCCAAGAAGTTTATTTCTTAAAGATGGAATGCAAAGTGAATTTACGTTATTTGCATTCATTCAGCTCAGAAATGGAGCGACTTTTGAAACAAGCTGACAAGTTGAAGGATCAAAAATGTGAATGTGACCCCTATATGGCAAACAATGGCAAAGAAGATACTTAAGATTTTGGAAAAGGACTTGCAGCCTAGACTTAAAAACTGTATAGCGCTGCAAGAGAACCTGTTCCACAGACATCTACTTAAGATGAAGATTTTCAGCAGGGCAACATAGGTTGAAATTGGGTCTTCTCACAACAGTCATAAGGAGTAAGGTTTTTATATGAGACACTAGATGAGACATTGGATAAGATTAATATGGAAATCAATCAATGCAGAGTAATGGATTGCAATACCAATAAATAGAATGAGGTCAATAAAAAAGCAATTGATCCATGATAGTGGAGGTAATCATTTGACCTAATAATATTCAAATGAACAAGGCAGAAAATGCTAGAGACAAGGATCATCAAAAAAAATTGAAATTAAAATTAATTTAACGTTACTATGTCAATCCGCGTGATTAGAGGATCATTTACAGATCCACCAGTGGATTCACTTCAAAGGTTTCAGATAGCAACAAATGCCAAAAAATCATTTTTAAGAAAAAACTAAAAGTCAATTGACCAGAACTGAGAATTAACTAGTAACTCACAATTTTGTGAGATACAAAGACTCAAGTGTCAGTTTCTGAAATATAATGAAATAAACATGTCAAAAGAATGACAAGTCAGGATTGAAGGCCCAATGAATGGAACCATTTATGTGTATTGCCAATTCAGAAAGTGTTGCCTATATGTGAAGAAACAGCGCTGCTGGTCATATAGTGAAGAATGGAAATAATTAAAAGCTGAAGGTTTTGGCTTTTAAAAAAATGCAATTTTCCCAAAGGACCGCTGAACCATTAAAATGGTTATATCCTGATATCTTAGTTAAGTCCTAAAAATGACCGCTGAACCAAATTAGATGGTTAGGTCATAAGAACTAGACCTTTAAACCATGAAAACTGGTAGGTCAGTATACCTAAAAACCAGATTGGAAGAAGGGGAAAAAAGGACCTCTGAACCTAATCATAGGTTAAGTCACATTTCAAAAGAAAAATTAAATAAAAAAGAATATATATATTAAATATCAATTTTTAGATCATTATTTTGGGACCTTTGCTGAGATGGGATTGACTGCAGGGGTGGCCAGGAGTATCAATCTATTGGTCAACCAAGAGTAACTCATTGATCTGATGGAAGGACAGAAGAAGGATGTGCTTGAACTATTCAAAAAGTATTGGGAAGTATTTACCCAGGACAATCACGATTTGGGATGTGTGAGGAATGTCATCCACAAAAGTTGACACCAGGGAAAATTTACCAATAAGAATGAGACCAATCCGACAGTCAAAGGATACTGAAGCGGTAATGGAAAAGAAAATCAGCAAACTAGTGGAGCACAGGCTCCTAGTTCTGTCATAGAGTCCCTGGGCAATCCTATTCTGATTGTATAGAAGAAGGACGGCTCTAATTGGGTAGTGATTGCTTTCAGAAGCTGAACAAAATAACAAAGAATGATTCATATCCACTACCACAAATTGAAAATTTACTAGATTGATTGGGAGAAGTTAAGTATCTCTTATTGATGGATCTTATATTGGGATATTTAAAAAATCTATTTGCCAAGTGAAGAAAAGGAGAAATGTGTGATAATCACCACGCAGGGGCTATACCAACTAAATCAGATGCCACAAGGTTTTTACAATGCGCCTGCAAAGTACCAGAGGTCCATGAACGCCATATTGCATAACTTGAAGTTGTCATGCGTCCTGGTGTACTTGACGACATAAATATGTTCATTAAAACCTTTACTGAGCAATTGCATCACTTGAAAGAAGACTTTAACAGATTATCCGTAGCTACCCTGAAGATTTATCCAAGTAAATGCCACTTCTTCAAGAAAGAATTGGAACATCTGGGGTTCTTCATCAACTCCAGTAACTGCAGCCGAAAAACCTAAATATTAAAGGCCATAGAGCGGATGACCATCCCAAGAAGTTTCCAAGATATCCAAGTTTTCCTTAGAATGGATGAATATTACCAAAGAAATATATGGTATTTTTCAAGAATTGTCAAGTCCCTTTTCATTTGTTGAATGATCTGAAGAAAGTGTTCGTAAGGAATAAAGAGGCCCAGTGTCCTTTTGATAAGCTAAGCCGGTATCCCATAGATTCACCAATATTGAGCTATATAAATTTCAATTGATAGTTTATAGAACATACTGATGTTTTGTTAATGGTGGTTAGCTCAATCCTGAATCATTTAGATGAGCTTGGGGAAAAGCATCTGGTAGCTTATGCAATCCAGGAATTATCAGCAGCAGAACGGAATTACACTTCTACTGAGCATGAATATCTTATGGTTATTTATGCCTGTATGCAAGTTTTGGGTGTATATTCATGGTACGCACTTTAATGTGGAGATGGATCACTCCTGTGTTGGCTTCATAATGTAGGAGAACCGGAAGGACGTCTGGCCTAATGGGCATTGAAGCTCCAAGATTATGACTTTGAGATAGTTCACCAAGCGGGAGCTTCTCATCAAAATGTGGATGGCTTATCAAGGTTACCAATGGTCCAAGTGGTATACCATCAGGCTGATGAGCTGTTTCAGAGAATGGTCAATGGAGAAATTGGGAATGAGCCCCAAGAGATCCAAATTTCACTTTAAAAAGCAATGAAAAACACTGAGACCAAGGAGGGACAAGTATTTAAGATAATTGACGGAAAATGACTATTACTCCCAAGACTGTCAGAACAAGTGGCAATTTTTAGGCCGCACATAAAGTTGTTGGGCATGGAGACCTGAGGAAGATGAACAATAAAATTTTCCATTACTATCACTGGAAGTTT